>PVJD01004376.1:0-138579 GCA_004026545.1 Mormoops blainvillei
CTCACTCCCGTAAGCGTTAACCCCGCAAGATAAAGTCTAGGTCCAGAGCCAGAAGCGCAGCAAAACCAGACGAGGGACACCGCGGCTGACATCAGGACCGACTGCACTGACTGTTAACCACCTACCTGCCCCGGCACTGACCAATCAGTGGAGACCGTGACCCTGAAGGCGCACACCTGGAAAGCTGATGAATATTCTATTGAGTTTCTCCCCTGAGACCTCCAGGTAAATACCCTTAAGACTGAGGGCCCAGGGTGGCTCTCCCTCCCGCGAGTGTACCCATTCCTCTCCCGTCTCCCTTTTCTCTCCCTCAAGTGGGTTACCTTTGTCTTCCTGTCTCCTAAGCTAAGGGCCCTGTTTTGCCTCTGGAACGCGTTTCCGGAGTCCATTTCTTCTACCGCTCACTCCTCCTTTTGCTTCTGTAACTTTCTAAGTAAACTTTCTAAGGTATATTTTCTAAATGTAGTTGAGTCTTGTCTCTGAATTCTCCCTTAGCCAGAACTCGAGTACCCGTGGTGGCTGGACCAAGGTCTCATCTGACCACCAGTCTCCCTCCTGGTGCTGTTTCTGCCGCTGCCAATATTCCTACAGCATTTCTGGGGAACACGTCAGCAATTCAAGTGATGTGGTAAAAAATCAAGGATAAATTATTGCGCAGCATAAAACTGTATCTTATACGGAGGCCTCAATGCCTGTTCCACTGGTATTCCCACGGATCGCAAAGAGATGCAGGTCTTTGGAGAGGGGACGGCAGCCTCTTGCTCAGCCCCTGTGACTTAGGGGAGGCAAACCACATATTTATTTACACAACAACAACTTGAGCCCGATGAAAGAAAGATCACTTGAGCCAACAGGTTCCCTTTTTAGAATCCGTAGAAAGAACTAGAAAAGCACTTGGCCAGCTGGCAGTGACCGCTGAACAGAGGCTGTAACAGGGGTTGCTGCAGGGCCAAAAACTGGGTACTGTGAGCACTGACGCTGCACTGGTTGGGATGGTATCGGTTGTGGATAACAGAAAGGACAACTGAGTCGGCTTTCACAGAAAAAGGAAACTGGCTGGATTAAATAACTGAACAGTACGGAGCTGGGGGCAGGTTTGCAAGGGGACTCAATGGAGTCACCCAGAGGCCGGATAATTTCAATCTTTTAAAAGCTTCCCGACTGTGCCCTCAGCCTAGGGCTGCCCCACTCATGAGCCCAGATGGTTTCCCAGGATGGCTGGCCTTGATGGCACGCACCCCCCCCCCCCCCGGCGGTCTCAGTGGCCACGGGTCTCCGCGGGAGACAGGTTACCTCTGAGCCCGAATGCAAACCAGGGCCCGTTGAAAAGTGACGGAAGACGGGTTGCCCACAGGAAATGGGTTGCTGAGAAAACCAGAAATGTGAACCTATCACAGAATTTATGAGAATATAAAAAATGTAAGCAGAGCGACCCAGGGTGGGGAGGGGGGATGAGTGCGTTAAAGCTCAGGTATGTTAATGCAGGGTATTTGGGTAAAGGTCCATAAACTTGTGTCTTTCAAACTATCTTAAATCCAGAACCCCCTCTAGTTCCAATCTCGGCAAGGTCTGCGCTTGTTCCATAAGGTGACCGTGTGTCTCGGCTCGTCCAGGGCAGAACCAGATCATATCTGTTATATTCCTCTCATTCTCAAAAGCAGACCAGCTTTCCGACAAGTTATATGGTCATACACCACTCTTACGGCCCCTACTTTCGAATTTCTATATATTTCTCCCGAATCCATTCTCACACGTAGCTTTATAATCAGTTGCCTGTGCTTGGACTGGTTTGAGTTGGTCTTGGTAGGAGACAGTTCTATCAGGAGGCGATCCCAAGATGGTCGAGAGGCAGGGGTGCACCTTCGACCGAGAAGGACAAGAGTGAGGGTCCTGCGGGGCACGTCCGCACAGCCAACTGGATGCCCCCTCAGGGAGCTGTCTGGGGGAGGCACGCAAAGGTGCAGGGTGACGGAGGCCATTCTGGGTGACCGAGGGGGAGTCCACAATGCTGTGACAGGTGACAGGGGACAGGCCTTGGTGTTTCTTTGCCCACCTTGGGTTCATCCTTTCATCAATTCCGAGCTACAGAGCGACCTTTCTTCTTAAATTCGCCAGAGTCTTTATTTATTTATTTATTTCTTCTCTAAGCAAAAGCCTTGACGTGCACAGTTTCTTGCAGCAAGTGGGTCAAGTTGACATAGTTGTTGCTGGAGAGTCTACACCTGAGTCAGCCAGTGAGTATCTAGAAACCATAAATTTAGGCACTGTGTTTTATACTGTCTGTCTCCTGTACCCCTTCCATACACAGAGACAGACGGTGGCTTAATGAGAAACAGCTCTCTGTTTTCCTTTCTCATGGCAACACAAGGCATGGCGCTCTAGAGAGAATGGGTGATACAGGTGAGCAAGAGATAGTTAGAAAATGGGAATTAGTTGCCTCGGTGTTGCAGGTACAGGGCAGGGCTGCTTTGCAGGCTACCATTTCTGTATCACCTGCTTTATTTACCCTGGACAAGAGAAAGGAAAGGGGCTTCTCCCTGCATTAGAAGCCCCAGCCCCGCCGCGGCCCGTGCCGCCTGCCTGCCCTAGCGCCGCCGCGCTGTATCCTCCACTCACCCCGGCTGCGGCCGCGCCCGCGGCAGGGCCCAAGGACCAGCGTCGGAATCGTCTTGGAGCTCGTTAGAAGCGCAGAAACCATCTTCGTTACAGGCCCGCCGGATAGAGTCTATCTTTTAACAAGATCCCAAGTGATTGATATGCGCAGAAAAGGCCAAGGAGCGTAGGACTGAAACGTTCCCTCTCCAAAAAAATAATTTATTGTTTTCCTCCTGCTCTTCTCTCTCCGCCCCGCTCGCCTGGTCAGGCTGAACTTGCATCATGGACGAACGACTCTGCCGTTCATCCCTTTTATTAAAAGCGCTCCTCTCGGCACACAGGTTTATCTTGGAAATAATTTTGCACTTATTTTTTGATTCCGACCTGTATCGGCTGTGCTGAGCCTTCTCACTGTCCTTCCGGGAGTTGGTGAGGGGCTGCTGCCTTAGGGGACTGTTGTATTTGAACAAACTCCTCTTCACCTCGAACGTCTTTCTCCAACATCTCTCCTATATACTCATTAACTGTGAAACCAGTTTCTCCAAGAAGAGAGCATTTTATAGTAAACTAACCAAGAGAAACCAGTCATTTTCCTAGTCTACTCCACTCATAGGTTAAAGAGAAGAATTCAGAACATCCTGTACCTCCCAACCATCATTTAAAAAATATTTTCAGTAAACTCTTTTCTGAGGTACCTACTTCTAGGGTCTTCTGACCCCTGACTCCAAAAGGGTGGGCATCGAAGAGAGAGGCAGAAGCGTTTAAAGAATGAATGAGTTGAAAGAGGCTTTCCTTCCAACGGATAGAATCTGATGACTCGGTTCCTCTGGACTGTATACAGTTAAAAACAGCACACACACACATTCTAGAAGTTAACGGACTCTCTGGACTGTGGACTAACGTGAACGTTCTTAGAATGTCTGTTCAGGTGTTCTGAGAATTTGGGGCAACTCCCTAGTTCAGCCATGTCACCTGCCTCAGTTTAAACTGTCTGCTTTCCCAAGGCAGCCTTGCCCCTTATCTGCTGCGAGCTCCTCTGTCTTTGAAGGACCCACATTAAGCCCATTTCTTCCATAAAGTGTTGCTGAATCGCTCCATTTGGAATTATTCTTTTCCTTCTTTGTACTCTCATAGCCTTTGGGCATGTGTGCGTGTGTGATTACAGTATTCATTCGTTCATCCTTCCAAACGGTACGTGCTCAGAGCCTATCCCCCGTCAGGTCCAGTCAGGCATGGCCGTCAGAATGGGGCGCCAACTCAGGTCGGTTTCCCATCCTAACGAAGCTTCTAGGAGAGGAGACAGAGATGCAATCACTGTCTTGCAGGTGTGATCATGAAGAAGTTTAAGAGAGCCCGAGCCAGTTCTGGAGGGTCTGGGCTGCTTTCTCTGAGCGAGTTACCTTTGAATTCATCTGGAGGATAAGAAGCCCAGGGACAGGTGAGATGTGGTCGGCGTGCAGCAACTCCAGACCCACCGCACAGGGCAAGTGCGGGCCTCTGAGTGGGCGCCCTGGGCACTGAGCGATGGCTGTGTGGGTAGAGGGTCGGGGGGGGTCGGGGGGGAGAATGGAAGTAGTGAAACCCTACAGGGAGGCGGGGGCCAGGCTGGAAGAGCCTTCCAAATGGCTTTAAGGGATCAGTGTCTTTTTCCTAAGGGCAATAAATAATTGATGAATTTCAAGTAGGAGAAGTTTAAACAATTAGTATAAGAACTAGCATATGTACCCACCTCTGCCCCTCTATTATAACATCCTTGAAGAGGGAGCCTATATCTTATTTAACCCTGAATACAGCAAAATGTCTACTGCCTGAGACGAAAGGCAAAAGACTTGATAAGTGTATTTATTTTTGAATGGTTGGAGTAAAAATATATAACTTGAATAAACTGTATAAATGCTGCATCAGATATTACTTTTTCGGGAAGCGTTATTTTAAAATTTTTTGTTTTCTACTTTTTGAGTTATCGACTGGGCTATCGAAATGTCACTTGTCTATTCCATTACAAATTTCTTCCTCCACCTCAGTAACAAACCCCCAAATTTTCGTAGGTATATTACCACCTAAAATGAGAGACTATAATTCCAGTGTATCTTACAACTCGCTGTAGTCATAACTAATATCTGGTCAATGAGAAACAAGCGACAGTGTTGCATGAAGCTTCTGGGAACACTTATTAAAAGGGGAGGTGGTCCCTCCTACTTTTTTCATGAAAGGCTGATGAAATGCCTGGAGTTCAAGCAGCCATTTGGTGATTAGGAGAATGGAAACCATGAGTTGAGGAACTGGAGCAAAATGTTACAGTCGGGATCCCTGACTGCTTTCCGGAGTTACCACGTGAGCTTTGGATAGTTTACCTCAGACATCGTACATGTGAAATAAGAAATTCCAGATCTGTCCAACAAACTCTAATTGGATCTCTAATCCTAGCAGCTGAAAACGATTTCTAATTGACACCTAACTTTTTACTTCGGGAATCTCGACTTATGCACATTGGCATGACCGGCAGTTTAGTGGACAGTTTCATCTTTGAAACAAGGCATTCTAACTTGTTCTCAACTAAAATCTTGTGTACTTGGCTTAGGCCTCATTTCTCTTTTCACTGGACACTTTTTATTTTATTTTTAATGAAGAGGGAATTACTGTTCCAGGAGAAAACCAACACATCTGGCTTCTAAGTCTGTAAAGGGATTCTCGGGAGATGGTATTGCAAGCAGCTGTAGGGCTTGAGGAAACGTCTAAGTAATTAAAAGGGACTGCATACTTCAGGAGGGTGCTTACCCCCCAGACCTTCTGGGAATCCCCACTGTCTATGAAAGAAAACAACCCTAAAGAACGACTTGCTGGGTCTTACCAGAAGTCGCATGGATCTTTAACTTGCCTGTGGACGAAATTAACACAGAACCTGCAGGGTCCTTTTTCAGTGGCACAGCATCCAGCTGGAACTATCTAGAGTTTCTAGACCGGTCCTGTCTAATGGAAATACCATGTGAGCCATACACAGTGAAATAAACAGAAAAATTACAAATGGGGCATTTTATATTCCTTCGCTTGTGCGAAGTATTCACGACCCGGTGTGTACCTCACACTGTGGCACGGCGGTGTTGGTGTTTAAGCATCCGAGAGCCACGTTTGACGAGTGCCTGTGCCTTGGACAGGACAGCTTTGGCCTTCCCCGCGTTTCCTTCATTCCACTGGGTCATTCATTCCTTGCTTGTGCTTCCAACAGCTCTGCCCCCCCCGCCCCCGCTCTGTTTTCGCTGCCTCTCTTTTACTTCCCCCAGTTGCTTAAGGGCCACTACTAGTCTTCGGCATCCACTCGATCCCAGGGAAACCTTGCTCTAGCTGTTGCACTCAGGTATTCGGTGAAGACACCATTCGGGGACTAGCAGGGGTACCACCTAATCTATGAAAGCCTCTCTCTCTCTCAAACCGGTTCTCTGTCTGGCCAGTACCTTCCTGACGTCCCCACCTAGTTCGACTTCGGAACATGTGGGACTGACCTCTTCGCCTGGCTCCACGGCTATTGCGCTCGTTCGGGCTCTCAGGCCACCTCTGCTCAGGCCACCAGAACGCATGGCGGCAACGTGAAACCTGACCTCCCTGCCAGTCCGCCGGTGACTCCTCCGTGCCCAGGGGAGACGCTGTCATCTTTGTAGTTGGCCCTTTTCGAACTGGTTCTCCTTAAAATGCTAGCGTCACGTTAAGAGCTGCTAATCTCTAGAAGGCCCTACGTGATAACTACGCGAGCTTCCTGAAAGCCCCCCGTCACTCACACCGTGTCCTTCTGCATGTGCTCTCCGTGCACCAGGAACGCCCTTTGTGCACCTGGGAGCGGCGCCCGTGTGCACTCTCCGACCGCACCTGGACTCCAGGCAGACTTGGGCAGTTCGCAGTTTTCTCAGTAACTACATTTTTTAAAAAAATGACTGTCTCTTTCATTAGCTAGTAAGGATGTAGGGTCCGAAAGGTTATGCCGTATTCCCAAAGGTGAATGCTATCCTTGGCCCCTGGTGGCTAATCAATGAACGGTTGTGGAATGAATGGATGAATGAATGAAGACATACTATATCCTTTCAACTCTTCTGTGACCAACTTCTGCTCCTGTTCAGTCACTTGCATGTTTCAGAAATGCGACACGGCCATCCGGGCCTCCACCCATCTCCTCGCGTCTTGGCTTCTGCCTCGAACGCCCTTCCCTTCCCTCCTTTTCATCTGAGACGGTACTTCCTGGACGGGCCAGCTCACTTCCATGGAGCCTCCGCCCGCCACGGCGGGCGCAGCGGTTTCCCCTTCGTTAACTTCCCACAGAAACCACTGTCTGTAACGATGAGGACACACGCGCTTCTTCGTGTCGCTTTTACACCGCTCAGGAAGTTAGTACGTGCCTTTGAGGAGAGACCCTGTCCCGTATCTCGTGGTTTTCCTGTTGTGTAGGCAGACCCTGCGCTTTGACCTTTCCAGGGTTAAGGCATTATCATAACCATGTCAACGAAACCTGCCTTTCTGCGGACGGTGTTTCTAACTTCAGAAACGTTAAGGTTTTAAAGGTTCTTTCTTCATTAAGTTCCAAATGCCTGAAGTTTAAGAAAAAGAGGAATTTACCTTGAGACTGTGTCCATTTGCCCAGAGGGGGCCCTTCACTGAAGTGTGTCCATGAAAACGATCTCATGCTGATGAAGCCTTTTGGGGGCTATGCCAAAGGGTCAGAGATCGTGAAACTGCCGGAATAACTGTTTAACTGGCGCCCCTCTCTGAGGGCGAACTAAGGTAATCCTATAAACAAATGCTGTGGGGGACTTAGAAGGTCCGCCATACTCACAATGATGACAACAGTCTGTTTAACTCAATCTATTCACTGCTTGTGACAGCCTTTCCAGATATTACAATTAGCTTGTTAGAAGTTATTATAGACCCACTTTCAACAACATGCCAAAGAAGCACACGCACCTAGTCCCCGCCCCTTCCACCTGTGTGCCCCTCTTGCTCATGTAACATTCTTTTTGATGTAAGTGGGAACTGGTAAACAAGATGAGATTCTGACTCTAAGACATTCCTCAATGAATTCATAGACGCAGACGACGAAGAAGAATTTATCTCTAATGTGGCAATAGGTGACTTGAGGACTTCCAGACAATGCTATCTAAAAAGAGGGTATGCCCTCTTGAAACTAAACTCTAGGCAGTAGGCATACAAACAGAGGAAGAGGAAGTACTTCTATTCAATTAACAAATAAAATAAAAAATGATGACAAATCCCATGTCTTAATGAAACCATTTTGTTTTGTTTTTTTTCCTGGCATAGAGAAATCTATGACTCCTCCTCCCTTTTTCTCCGGTCACAGATCATTTAAATAGTAAAGGAAATTTTTCCAAGAAAGTTTCATTTTTTTTCAGTCCTCATCTGAGGATATATTCACTGATTTTAGAGAGAGGAAGGAGGGAGGAGACAGAGCGAGAGAGAGAGAGACATTGATGGGTTGCCTCCTGCACACGACCTGACCAGGGATCAAACCAGCAAACTTTTGGAGTTTGGGACCATGCTCCAATCAACTGAGCCACTTGACCACTTTGAGCCACTTTGAGAAAATTTCATTTTTAAACTGCTGTAACACATAGACACCATCCTTTCCTTTTTACCCTGATTCCTATTTTAAGGAAAGCAGGTAAAGTACCACACCAACAAACCAGAGAGTAAGGCGATTTAACGGCCCTCCCATCCCTCCATCACTCCCTCTCACTCTCTCCCTCCATTACTGGGGATGCGGAAAGCAAACGTAAAAAGTGAACTCTACTTTCTTTTTTCTACACTATAGAAGACATCTTAAAGATGTTGAATTTGATGAAGTAAAAATGAAAACATTAAAAGGAGACAGACCTTCATCATTTTAATTGAACTTAAAACTCTCCATCATGTAAATTCAGTGACTCACTAGCCAGGGGAAATTTTTCCGGGCCCCTAACTGAAATTCTACAGCCTGGTGATTATAAGAGGGAAAGTGGGGTGGGGGATGGAGAAGAGCATGACAGGGCTGGGGTGGAGAGGTGGATAAATGGTGACTGAAAGAGACTTGAATTTGGATGGTCAAGAAACTTCACTTTGGTTGGTCAAGAGACTTGACTTTGGATGGTCAAGTCTCTATACCACACACAATACACTATACAGATGATATATTATGGAATTGTACGCCTGAAACCTATATAATTTTATTCACCAGCGTTACCCCAATAAAGTCGATAAAAGTATTAAAAAAAAAAAAAAGGAATTCTACCACTCCAATCCACTGGCCTTCTCAGATGACCCGTCCCCATGAAGGATTAGCCTCGTGTGCAGCTTTGGTTCCTTCAGGGCAGTGAAAACCAGTCACCCACGAATCTCTGCAGGTTTTACAGTTGCCTTGTCCATACCTAAAGCGATGGTTTTGTTTCGGGGCAACGGTCTTTCCAAGCACTTTTAATTTGCCTGAACGGAAACTCTTTCTGTCTCCACGCATTTGAAGACATATCTAGTCTTTAATTAGACCACGTTATTACAGCTCTTATGTGTTATTACAATTATGACTTGCCTAAACATATTTGGGAATGAACAACTGATTTCCATACAGCATGTGGGGAGGTCACCGGACGGAAGAACCTGTGGTTCCAACGCTTCTTCCATCAGGTCATGGGCACAGTTCCCTGTCTCTCACAAGGGGGGCGGTGCGTCTCTACTACTCTGTAAAGCTGGACTTAAATGAGTTCAATGAAAATTCTGCAATATATCTAAGTCATTGATTAAAGATGTTCTTTTCATCGCTTGCTTTTGTTTTTAATTTTTCAGGTAATGTCATATCAAAAGCAAGAAATAAAACTTCATGACACATGTAAATCTCTCTGTAGTTGACCTAACTACTGTTAAAACTACTTATCATTTCCTTTCGGCTCATCTTCACGTGCGTAACTGTCTTCTGGCATTACTTTTATGCACTAGGTTTCCTTGGGATTTTAATGTCAAAACTCAGTAACATGCCACACTGAAAGCAAATACGTTTTCTTTTGTCCTAACGCATGTGATACATCAAAGAGGAATAAGGCTGCTGTTGAACCTTAAAAATGGTTAATTTAACTTTTTTCTTTTCTTTTCTCTCTTAGGAGAATTATCTCCTCTGGCATATCGCTACTATGTTTTCTTTTTAAAAATAAGTTTTGTCACTCTAGTCCTTTATTTGTACTTAAAAATAAAATCGCTTTGGGTTCACCTGGGTATGCGATGCTTTGGGGTCACTGAGCCTGTGCTTTTGTGTTACATCAATGACTAAGACTTGCATGTTTAGCTGTAAACAGGAAAGTCCCCTCGAGGCCCCTTCTGAAAGAAACCAAATGTCTCTGGCAATGGAGTTCAAGATCAAAGGGGAGCCCGAAATTAGCATGGAAGGTCACGAAAGAGCCATGTATCTAAAATAAAGAATGAGTCAGATCTATCAGGAGAAAATGGGGCTTTCCAGAAATCTACTAATAATTCAACTTAGCCTGGAGAGAGAAAGAAAGAACATAGCCATTTGCAATATAAAATCAATGGGATCCAAAATGGGAAAGAACTGAGAGAAGGTTAAGAGGCAGAATGAATATATTTACAATAAAGATTTACAACATGAGCTGTCATGTAAAAAAAAAAAATTAAAGCTGGACTATGTGACTAGTCTTTTTTTCTAGATATTTATTTTGAGCTGGTGGTCTGCTCTTAGGACCCTGAAAAGTTTCTATTCTCAGGGTGTTCCTGAAAGGTGTTTTTGCTGCAGAAGGAAATCCAGCCTCAAGCCTGGAAAACTCCTGGTTGGCTCCAGTTCTCCAGGGATGAAGTCCAGCTTTGGGGTCTGATGGGACTGGAGTCCTAACGATATCAGAATTTAGCAGGCGCCCAGCTTTGAACAACACCAAGTTCACCTAAGAAACGCTTTGCCTCTGTCACCTGTTTTGCATAATGACCATTGAATCTAATGGTAAAAGACAAAATGGTTCCCAGTGGAAAAGAGGGGCTGGTACACTTTGACACCAGCCTCCTTGACGACAGGGACAGCTCTTCCCAAAGAAACCAGAAAGGCGTGGTCAGCCTGGAAAGGCATGAAAGGGTTCTGCCCCAGAGGGTGGCAGTTTGCAGGTAGCGCCTAAAGGACCCCTCATCCTTATTAGCTAATGAAAGAGAGAGCCATTAAAATACAAAAAAGAAAGAAAGAAATTATTGAAAAAAGTGGAAAGTGCCAAAACGGAAGCAGTCACAAGGGACAGGCAGCTATAATTCTGCCTGGGGTCCAGGGGTGGCTGAAGCTTGCACTCAGGGGGGTTCCCAGGCACATGAAGGGCGTCGGGACGTGCGCATACACCGTGTCACTGTAGAAAGACCCGTGCTTATGACATGAGCCTTCCCTCTCCTACAGCGGCGATAATTTTTAGGTATTTCAAGTTAAAGTTTTCGTTTTGTTTATTTTCCATCCATTTTTCATCTTGTGCTATGGCTGTCCCCTCAGCGGACCCATGATATTTCCATGGGGACTGTGGGAGGGCTCACCTCTGGACTAGGATAAGTAAGTGCGTGGTGGTGTGGACTCACTTTTGGCAAGGTCGTGGAAAAGCAAGGAGGTGTGCTTTGAAAGGGCTGGGTCTTGGAGAGCAAAAAAGAGGCACGGAAGGAATGACAGATTATTCTGATCAATGACCACTCCCCTCTGCCACCTCGGCATCCAAGTCACAGGAAGGGGCGTTCGCAGCTCAGTGTGATCTCGAACAAGTATTTGTTGACTGAAGGAGTCTCAACGGGGACTTAGAAATCCTGTGCCACGGGAGCTTGTGCCCTGCCTTCGGCCTCTGGGGACCTGATTGGCAAAGGGCCTCGCGCCAGCCTGAGTGGAGGGCTGTGGGGTCCATGTGCAGGCATGGCATGCTGAGGTGGGTGGGGGCCTACGATGGCTTATCCCCATGCCCACCCGCTCGCACGTGCTGTGATTAATCTCAGCTTGCGTGCGGTGTGCAGGAGGCCTAGGGATCACCGTCTGCTCCTATGGGATCTGTAGGGATGCTCACACTGCTTCCTGGCACACCAGGGAAAGGGCATTAGGAGAAAGAGGGCAGAGAGTACACAGATCTTGAGTGACCCACCATCCTGGTTTATCCAGACGGACGGGTTTCTCCCGGCGCAGCGTTCCCAGTACTAAGATCGGAACGGTCCCAGGCAAATTGGACAAAGCACCATCTTACGCCGATCCCAAAACCTGAGCCTAGCAGTAGCCAAGACACATCCCAAGGCCAGAGCGGGTGGGACACAGGCTGACCCGGGAAAAGTAGGCAGGGTGGGGACCTTCGGCGGAGCCTGTGAGGAGCCTGCGCAGAGCATGTGGAACAGACCCCACTCTGCTGGTTCCAGGATGTTCCGTAAGTCGGCTGGCCGTGACCCAAAGGCCACGCTGGTGGGTCAAGGAAAGCACTTGAAATGGGACAATAAGCCAAAAAGGGAGTTTGACCTTTGATCTACTGACTGAACACACACACACACACACACACACACAGTTATTAGGGTACCCAGGTGCATGTGTTCAAATATTTATGTTTTCCTGCTATAGATTGGAAGTGGGAGCTTATGAGCCAATGAAGATTAATTTTAGCAAATAAATAATGTCACACGTTCTCATCATTCAAGTTAGGATGATAAAATTTAAACTTGCTTTTACAGAAACTCAGGACTTCCTTCCGAACTGATCTTAATCTATGTGTTTGTTGTTCAACTTTCCGACAGTCAGCTGACTTTTAAAACACCACACACCGTATCTCTCCAGCCCTCGTTTAAACACGCTTATAAAGAAATCATGTCCTTATTCTTTCCTTTCAAGGAAAAAAGAAAATCAAACAAATGGGTTAGATGCTCTTGAAAAGAAAGCCCTGAATTAAAAAATAAAAACGGGGACTGTGATTACGCATACCATCTAAAAATATACTGAAGACTTAATTACCGACTCAGATATCGGATCCAGTCTACTCACAGAGTCTCGGGGGTGATTTCGTAGGCGGTGGTTAAGCGGAGACCTTTGCTCTTCTCCCGCTCTGCTCCCCGTGCTGTTTGGGATGTTTACTGTCTTTGTTTCTCAATATATTTACAAGGGCGGGGACAGAAAAGTTAAGATTATAATTCTAATGAACTGCTTTTCGCAGTTTTTCACCCCATGCTGATTCAAACATGAGTTCTCTCTAGCCTCCAAAGAGCCGCTTAGTGCCCAAGGGCCAGCCTCTAGGGGACAACACTGGCGTGCAGTTTAATAGACCCTCAGGTAAATGTGCCATCTTTTCTTTCAAAGGTAAAAAGCTAGTTTTAGAAATGAAAGCGGGGAAAGAAAACAGGGGTTTTGGGCTCCAAGAAAAGTAAAACTTGACTCCGTGACTTAAATAAACAAGGATTACTTTTTTTCCACATAAAAAGGAGGGAAGGAGATGGCCGGCTGGCGGGGTTTCTGACTGTATGTCCTCTGCACAGCCTCAAGGACAGTGGTGGGGAGGGGGTGGTACCTGAATCAGGACAATGAAAGCTTTCTCTAGGACGCCGCAGCTGGCCTCCTGCTTATCTCGGTAGCCAGGGCTGCATCCCGTGGCTACTCCTGCCGTGGGCAACGGAAAACTACCTGTCTGGCAGCCGGGCTGGAAGAGTGGCCTTAGGACGGATGCAGAAGTCAAAGCTAGCACGCCAGACTTTACTATTATTCACAGGACAGACGCCTTTTTCCGAATGAGGCAAAAACACCACCTACTTAAACTCAAAATTAAACTTTAACAGGAGCGTCCGCATCCCATGTGTCCTGGGTAAGAACCACAGGCCACCGAAACCGATGGTGACCCCACATGGGGTCCCATGTCCCACCCAGTGTCTGCTGCAGCCGGGCTCCCGGTTTGCAGATTCTGACCAGCACCTGCCAGGGCTCCTGGGACTCCCTCCAGTCCCCCAACCCCTGTCCCTTCCCCCCTCCCTCCCCTCTCTCCGCCACATCCCTTTCCCCCACTCCCTCTGAAATGCCGCAGGGTTCTGTTGTGGCTCCTCTGAAGGGGGAGGTGCGTGCGCCTCACTTCAGTTGTAAGAGCGTTTCTGCAGGGGGCTGGTTCAGGTTTTCGCTCTCGAAAAGAGGTAACAGAGAAGGGGGCTGAGGGTAGGAGCTGTCTGTGTAGGACACCTACAGATGTCTGCCCCAGGGGGCGGCAGTGTGAGGGTGCTAGCAGCAGGTGACAGGTGGTAATTATGTGAGGAGAAACAACAGGTTGCCTGCTGCCCATCTTCCTGTTTTCAGGGTGTCCTAAGAGCAGGGGACCAATGAGAGCGGAGGGCTGGAGGCTTCCTGCCCCTTCCCCACCTCCTCCCCTTCAGTTCTGTGCCTGTTCAGGAAATGCAGTTGGAAGAAACCCAGGTTCTCAATAGGTGAACCCGGCGAGTCTGTCAGGCACAACATCTCGGTGCATCACCTGCTTGGTACATACTTACATCCACTTGCCTTCCTGACACTTCAGCTCAAACATCCAATAGACATTTCACCTCATGCCCGTTGCTGAATTCACGATTTTTTCCCCCTCAACCCCCTGACCAGTCTCTACCACTAGCCTGCCTATCAGAGGAGAGAGTGACTCCTTCCATCCAGTTGCTTTTACCAAATCATTTCCTCTCTCCTCTCACGCTCCAGATCTAACCCAGCGAGAAATGCCACCGACTCCACCTCCCACACACGCATATGAGCAGAACCAACCACATCTCGCTACCACCTGTGCCTGCATCCTGGCCCGAGGCCACCACCCCTCTCATCCGGGTTACGGGCACAGGCTCCCGGCTGCTCCTCCTCATCCTCCCATGGCCCGCTCTCTTCGTGAAACGCATGCTAGGTCATACCGCGCCCTACTCAAGACGCCCGCAACGACGCCATCAGAGTAAGGGCCACAGCCTTGCGGAAACTGCAGAGCTCCAGGACGTGGCCTCGAGGCGGGCCCTGGCCTCCTCTCCTGCGACTCTGCCCCTCGTTCTGCCAGGCCTGCCACCCTGGCACCTGGCTGGCCCTCCGTCAGGCCGGGCAGCCTCGCGACACTGACTACTCCCGTTCCCCAAATCGGCTGCTTCTGTTGTCTCTTTCAGGTCTCGAGCTGCTATTATCTTTTCGGCAAGGTTAACTCTGACCCATCTATTTAAACTGCAACGCAAGCCCTCAGTTTCCTGGAATGCCAGTCCTCCCTGATTTGCTCTATTTTTTCTTTTTTTTTTTTGTCGAGAGCACGTATTCCTTCTAACTTACTATAATGTTTATTTATTGCATCTGTCCTCCCTCCCCTTCCTCCAGAATACAAGCTTCGGAAGTACAAGCGTCTTTGTCTGTCTTGCTCAATGATTTATGCTAAGAGCCCAGAGCAGCGCCTGAGCCATGCGCACACTCAGAAAAGACTGCTGAACGAATACTTCTATTGCCTGCTCTTTCCTCGACCCAATGCCGTGCTCAGAAAACAAACCAGGAAAACAAATAAGCCACATGTAAATCCATACCCAGAAGGAAAAATAAGTTGAAATCCTAGGGTACGCCAGAATGACACACAGATCTCCTTTAGTGTCATCTTCCCCAACTACCTCCCTAAGTTGTGCCCATCAGATCACTGCAGCTGCTCCTATTACCTCCAAACGTTTTATAAAATTCACGCCTATGGTAGCGTTTCTTTCTCTTCTTTTCTTTTTTTACCCTATGTTCTCATTTATCTTTTTTTTTTTCTTTCCCGAAATAACTTTCAAATCATCGAGCTGAAATTTGAAAGGAGAAAAGTAAGAAAGAGCCAATGTAGGCTTAGGGAGAGTTTAGGTAGTTTGAAAAAAAAATGGCAAAGATCGGGCAGCTGTAAAATTGTAGTTACTGCTGGTGGTGGTGGGGGGGCGGGGCTATCAAACAAGAGATCAGTTAGGGATGTGCCATCAACGCGTGATCAACTGGGTCACCACTAGATGAGGACAGCCACTAGTTCTCTCACCTGGGCAGACACAGATTAGATCGTCAATGATCGCAACAGTTTGAGTACGGTGAATACAGTCTTCTGTCATATTTATGAACACACGGCACTTCACAGATTAAGATTTTGATCTGGGAACATTTTAGGTAAATAAAGGAATCTGCTATTCCACACACTGGTAGTTAATGTACAGAAGTCACTGTCTTCAAAACACGGGACAAGCAGAAAACGGATCCCAGACAGGCTGTGGGGAATTTGCGGGGCTGGGTCAGAGGTGACTGCTTCCCCAAAGCTGCCCTTCCAGGTTACCGTGCAGGAGGAGAAGAAAGAAATTCCTTGTTCTGTCAGCGACAGGGCACTTGTCAACAATGGGGCTGACCTTTTTTTGGTAAAGAAAAAAAAATTTTTTTTATATTCCTGCAGCTGCCAAAAATGGAAGTTTGCGTTCCCTATACTACACCCTCACCAGGAGGCCATCTTCCACGATCTTCATTGACCAAAATCTCACTCATTCTTTCAGGGTCAATTTAGCTCCTACTCTTTCCACGGGAGTAAGACATGAAAATTTCAGTATCTCTCCTGTACGTTTTTAGTAGCGAACAATTTAAATAAAATGCCCAGGAAACACGGTGTTTGAAGTGAAACAGCAACATCGCCATAAAATCTAGCGTGTTTACAAAAGCTGAATGAAATGGCTTGGTTATTACTGACAGAAATTATTGTATTATTAAAGCTGCTGGCATGGAAAATGGGCAAGGTACTAAAATAGCTCCATATGCTGTGTAACTGTTACAAAGGAGGGAAATCTTCCTGCGTGAAAATAATTATTAAAATTTATAGATAAACATCTAATATCAGGACATATAGTCGTAAAACTTTCATCTCTCAGCTTTTCTGATTACTGCTGCCATTTGCATTAGGCAGAAGTAACAGCTGTTACATTATTGATGGTTCAAAAATTAGGAGTGTATTTCTATTAAAATTGTTCGTTGTTCTGTCTAAATATAAACTGTTTAGGCTATCAGGATGAGTATTTACAAATACATAATAGGAATAAGCACTATTATACGACAAGTTTCATTACGAACACTGTAAGTCTTTAAAATTTACATTCTATAGCTGTCATAACTGTAATTTACCATTCAAATGAATACCATTTTATTAAGATTATATGGAACAGACTTATTTCATTATAGAAAACTTTATATACTTTTCAGATTAATTATATATCTTTGAACGATTTCTCCAAGGATTTCCGCATCAATGAAATATTATTAGAGACTTAAACTATATATTTGTTGGGGGCATATTAAGACTTAGGAACTTTCATCTTTCAAAATATAAAATTAATAAAATTATTTTTCAGGATAAGATAGCCCTCTCAGGCTTCTTCATTTCCCACACTGCTCCCGGCCCAGAAAGAAAGCTTTTTTCTTTAAGGTGCCAAAGAACTGGTGCGTGCAGCCCATAGACATGGACTAAGAAGAGTGGGGATGATGGGATGGGGTACAGGGTGGAGAGGATATGGGGGGAAAATGGGACAACTGTAATAGCAGACTCAATAAAATATACCAAAAAATAAAAATAAAAAAGGAAATACAACATATAAGAAGAGCTAAATAAAAAAGAATATTAAAAATAAAAATAATTAAGAAAAACCCTTTTAATAAGGTCTCTTCTGAACACACCATGTAAATTAAAATACCGAACTTGTCTCACCCTACCTTGTATTGCTTTGTTTTTCTCCATAGAACCCATCATCATCTGTTCTTTATATATATATATAAACACACACATATATATACATACATATATATGTGTGTGTGTGTGTGTGTGTGTGTATATATATATATATATATATATATATATAAAAGATAGCCCTCTCATAAAAGATTTCATACTGGTTTTTAAAATCACCTAAATCCACAAGGTTAAATTCAACACATGGTTAGATGTAGTTTGTTTATGGGCAAAATATCTAAAAATGAAACATTTCCTCGTTAGAATGAAAGGCACTGTTAGAAGTATGTCACTGTAGTGCATGTGATGTTGTCACAACATTTCACATAAAAGCTGTGTCTTTCCAGTATGTGAGAAGTCAACTCAGTTTTTATAAAAAAAACTCCTCCCCAGATTAGCAAACACTAATAAAGATCAGAGTTTGCGATACGTGAGCACATGTATTTTGTAATCAGACTCAATCGCGTTAAATATTCTGCTTCGGTTAGTTCTGCCCACTGACACTTTCTGATGTTTCTTTTTCTTTAGGAGGGGGCTTTAGAGGAGCCAATATGAGAAGGATGAGCTGCAAGCAAGACAAGGAGAGAAGGGACACTTCTGTTTGTGGGCGTAGGAAGCGGAACTGAAAAAAATAAACAGTTCCTTTTCAACTCAGCTGTTGTTTGCAAAACCACCTGTGGAACGCGCGCGCTCACGGAGACAGGCTGGCCCACGAAAGCGGCAATGTTCAGCCCCTGTGAGGCCAGTTTTTAAAGCCTGCAGTACCTGACTATGTCGTCGGGGGCGCTGGCCTCTTTTCCCTTAGACTGTCACATAAAAAAATGACAACAGCCAACGCAGCAATAGCTGTCTGATGTGAATGCATCAAAGTTATACCTAATTTTCTGTCAGGTCGACAAAAACTACATTTTTTGGCGCGCTGCAGAATTTTAGAAATTAGCTTATGGGTGCCCTGAGATGGAAAAGGTTGAAAATCACTGGAAGAATGTGGTATCCCAGGTCGTTCTATCATCTATATCCATGTCCTAATAGAGGTGCCATTGCTAATATCACATGCATAGGACCACAGACATGGCAGACGGTTCCCCCCACCTAACCCCTCAGAGGAGGGGTGTCCCACAACGCAAACATGGGCTTGGGAAGCCCGGTCTATCTGAAGTAGGATGAAGTGACGGTTTACCTGTCTATGATGGCGCACATGTCGATGCTGACGTTCGCAAAGCTTCCTGGCCTCCTCTGGGCCACTTTGTATAAATTTACAAGTTGATCGTCCACTTGGATGAGCTGCATACACCCTTGGAATGAAGGCTGGAGGACAGAGTGACTTGAGTTACTCATCTGGTTCCGGAAACCTGTGAGAGAGCAGAAATGGGGATGTTAAGCCCTGTGCCCAGCACGCTTCACCGAGTTGCCTCGGGGATGCTCCCTGACCACGCCCAGAGTCTCCAGTCCTCTTCTGGGGGTCCTTCCTGGTGCCGTATTCAATGCAGAAGGAGGTCTTTTGAGAAAAAAGAGAGTATTTCAGGGAAAGAAGGGAGGGTTGAACCTAGATGAATCTTTGTTTCTGGGGTCTAGCATCCCTTATATTTTCTCCTTGACATCTTCTTTCTCACTCTTTCATGGCTCTCTGTCCCTCTGCTGTCATCAGCTCACTGCTGTACTTCCACACCTGACCTGGTCTACAGAGACTGCAACATAAAATTTAGACCTTTCTCAACTATCCAACTGTTTCCTTTTTATACTTTCAATATTACATCTATTTTCTTAATTCCCTAGAGGCCTTACTTAGATGTCGAGAGGCTAAAGTTATTATCATCAAGTAAGATGAATCACATTTTATGGATTAATGTCCAATTCAACCCAAAGATTTTTGCTTTACAAATGATTTTTCAGTTTATGAAATCCTAAAAAACATTAGGAAGAGATAAATTTAGGTGTGAGAGGGTCAGCCACCCTGCTCTGAATATCTACCGTACATATGGTACCTAATATAGTATAGGGAGCATAAATGATAATAAATAAAACTAAAATAAAAAATGAATTAAAAAACAAGACCAAAACAATAGAGTAAATACTACTGATTCTATTAGGGAATATCACATACATATACCAGGTTTGAAATCAGACATTAAATTTTTTACTTCAAAATAACTTTAAAATAGTACTACCAATCAATTACCATATGTCCTTTCAGTAGAAAAATGCATAGAAAATTATTATGCATAGAAAATGTGTTAGGCCATAGGGAAGAGTATTGCTCGGTCCCATTGGACATCTCCAGAAAGTCCCAGAAATCATCTCCTTTTCACACAGTTCCTCACGCCAAGATAACTGACCAGAGCAAATTACATTGCACTAATTTGCTTAAAAATCTGAACTTATTCACACAGTTATTTCAATCTAATAGTACATGTAATTTATATAGAATGGATTGAGACCAGTATGTGCCATCAATCAAGTAAATTTTCAATAAAAACTTTTTAAAAACACTGATGATTAAGTGATTTTAAAAAATATCCTATTCTATTTGACTAGTAATAGTAATTTAGGACAAGAGAAACCTCCTTCCTTTATTAATGGTTTAATTATTTAAAGTATAATAATTAACATTTGAACTCTCTTTAAGGGCTAACCAGAGAGGTGTAGTATATCCTTTCCCATCAACAGAATACTATGTAAAAACAGAATTATACTTAAATTAATTCCTTGACTTAAAAAATAAGATTTTATTTCAACATCATATAGCTCATCCATATATTTTTCCTAGTCATATTTTTTTCATTTGCATTGACTTCATCCCCTCAGAATTTGCTGATCTTAGAGAAGTCATCTATTTAGACTAGCTGTATGCATACATATGATTTTAAATGTTTAATCAAGATAATATTGAAAGGAGTTAATGTCTAAACTTAGCAGAGAGAAAACATGCAGCTGTAACTGTAATGACTATTCTTGACAACAATTTGGTCTTGTTTTTTGAATACTTGGGACTCTCTAAATATCCACACTAGCTTTGAAACATTCCAAAATGTGTTGATCTATTTGTGAGAAAAAGACCTTCTTCGAAGCAAGGCAGCTGCATAACACAGAGCTCACTGCTGACTGGATTGCGGGTAATTAAGTTCATAAAACAAGACTTCCTTAGTCACCCATAACAGTGCCCTATGTGGCCCTAATCAATTTTAGAGTTTGCATTGTCAAGTCCTTTCGTTTTTCTACATGGGATATATTCTAGAAGATAATTATAGGACAAACTACTACATAGCTATTAAAAATCTAGGTTTTTTTTCCCTGTCCTTGCATTATCTTTAGCATTTCCAGGAGGAACTCCATTAATTCACTCCCTTCGGTGGTGTCCTTCCACACTGAATTAGGACCGACCTCTGTGGTCAGTGGGAGACTGAAAGTGGTGGCCGTGTGTGACTTCCAAGGCCCGTTTCCACCTGGGTCCCTGAGATTGCTAACCCTGAAAAGCCAGCCATCATGCCCGAGCAGTCTTGCAGAGAGGCCCGTGAGAGAAAACAAATCATGGTTTTAAGCCATTACATTTTGGGGTGATTTGTCATGTAATAATAAATAACTAGCAATGACTCTGGTACTGAGAGAGAATCGTAACATAAATCTAAAAATGTTGCAGCGACTGAGGGGCTGGGATGTCCAAGTACATTAGCTGGGCCTTGAAAGGCTGTTAGTGGGAACCTGGTGGCTCTGACGGAGGTTGTCAGTAATGGCTTGAAGGAAGGCGACCCATGAAAGTTATTGGAAATAAGCGAAAACCAAACCCTGGCCCCGCTGCAGTGGGAGGTTTAGCAGTGTTGGGATACTATGCGAAGGAAGAAGGTATCCTTGAGAAATTTGTGACCTAGCTAAGGGCATTTCCAGACAGAGACTTCTGATGTATTTCTACTTATAGTAAAAGGGGAGAAGGAAGAGAGAAAAGCTAAAGAAAAACTGTTAAATATAAAGAAGCCAGGACTTGATGGATTTGAAGAGAAATGTTTTCCCAATTGCAGTGTCTCCAGATGCAAACAATGCAAAGATTTGGAAACCACTTTCAGGCAAAGATCAACCACCAGTGAAACATAATCTAAAGAGGATAGTGAGTTAGCTCTTCCTTAAATGTTTAGTAAAATTCTCCTGTGAGACCATCCGGTCCAGGGCTTTCGTGTGCCCGGAGTTTTTTGATTACGGCTTCAGTCTCACCAGCTGCTACCGGTCTGTCCGGGCTTTCTGCTTCTTCTTCATTCAGTTTTGGAAGATTATATTTTTCTGGAAATTTGTCCATTTCACCCAGGTTTTCAGATTTCTCGGCATATGGTTGTTCGTAGTCATTTTTCACAATCCTTTGCGTTTCTGTGGTATCAGTTGTAGTTTCTCCTCTTTCATTTCTGATTTTATTTGTGTCCTCTCCCTTTTTTTTTTTGATGAGTCTACTTAAAGGCTTGTCGATTTTATCTTTTGCCCTTAGCATGTAGCAGAAACCCAATGTTTAAAAAAAAAAAAAGACGCAGAAAAATCCCGTTTAATGGAGTAAACTGAAATAACATTATTAGCAAGCATAAAGATTTTTAAGAGAACTGTACTAGTGATAACACCAGCTTGGACTGAAAGGGACAGGGATGGTATAAAATGGAAAAAAAAAAAAAGGTCTTTAGACCCTAAACTTCTACAGGCAGGAAACGGCGCAGCTTTAAACACAGGCTACGCTTTATTTAAAAAGGAAAGTATGGATCAGGGTGATCAGAAGAAGAAGCCAGAAGACGCAGCCGAGAGCCGTGGAAAATCATTTCCAGGAAAGAGCAGGTGTGAGTTCTAATCAAGGAATGACCGCCCCCATGCCTGACTGGATTTGACAACTGCGATGGGCCTGTTACTTCAGCGTAACTTATGTCTCTCCCTTTGAACCGCAGAGTCCACCGTGACAACTCTGTGCCCCGCCCGCGTCTGCGTGTTGGGGGTGTGAGTGGCTTAGACCTTGCTCACAGGTCTTCAGATGAGCAGCTATATTCGGGTAGCTCCGCCCAAACAGCTCCCTTTGCTCTTGGACTTCTCCAGGAGTCTCATTTTGGCATGAACTTGACTCGGGTGATGAGTTGCTGGATCCTGAACAGGCGCTCTACTGGGGTGGAGCTTTGGAGGAGGTGAGTGTCCTTTCGCGTAGAAGAGACATAGCTCTCTGCATCCCCAAAGGGAAAACTCTAGGAACCAGCCTCTAGGACACTTGTAAGTCTTCACCCCCTTTGTGAAGTCGTGCCTTTGTGTCGCGCCTTCCCACACTGAATCAGTGCTGACTGGTGTGACAAACAGGGCGTTGCAGAAGTGACAGCATGTATGTGACTCCCAAGGCTTACTACTAAAAGGCATGAGGGGCTTTGCCTTGGTCTCTTGGGCCTCTTGCTCTGGGAAAGGCAGCCCAGGTGCCATGAGGAGCCTCAAGTAGTCTCACGGAGCAGGGCCCATGGGAGAGGGAGTAGACCGCCGCCGCCGTCAGCAGCGAACTGCTGGCCATGGGGGTAAGCGGTCTGCAAGAGGGACCTCCAATCCTAGTCAAGTCCTCAGTAGACTGAGGTCCCAAGACGCATTTCACTTCAATCTCATAAAAAACAATAACAACAAAAAAACAAACAAAAAAACAAAAAAACAAAAAACCACACACACACACACACACACAAAACTTTAAGCCAGAACTTCCCAGTCAAGTTGCTCCTGAATTAGAAGTTGCTCCCACAGAAAAAAGAGAAGATGGTAAATTATTACTGTGCTGAGCTACGGAGTTTTGAGGTAGTTTTATGCAGCTATAAATAATTAATTCAGATTATAACTAAAAATTCCTGCCATCACTTTCTCAAATAGTTTCTAAAACTTAGAAATCGATGAACAAACACTTAGTCTGCAAAACGGTGACTGGTGGAGTGCTGACCATTCCCTTAGAGTTAGCCATGGAGTAAAGATACTAGGGCTCTGACACCAAAACCCCTGGGGCTCTAACCCCCCTTTGGAATGGAGTAGAAAACGTTATTTATCTTCTGTATTCGTTCCCTGTAGGTACAAATATAATGTCACTAAACACACTAGTGTATTAGGATCTGTGACATTTTCAGTGACTACTCTAAAGCCCAGAAATTAACTTACTTAATAGATTAATATCAGGAGTGTTTAGAGATATAAATTTGCAGCTGAGACTTTTTAAAAAGGTTTTTATTTATTTATTCTTAGAGAGAGGGGATGGGAGGGAGACAGAGAGGGAGAGAAAGATCAATGTGAGAGAGAAACGTCAATCAGTTGCTTTCTGCTCGCCCTTGACCAGGGACCTGGTCCACAACCCAGGCATGTGCCCTGATGGGGAATCAAACCTGCAGTGCCCTTTCGGTGTGTGGGACGACGCCCAACCCATGGAGCCACACCACTCAGGGCTGCAGCTGAGATCGTGAGAGGCAGAAACGAATAGGTATAACATGGATAGAAAGTTAAATTTAATAAAAATTTGTCGACTGAGTAGAAAGAGCACATAGAATGAAGAGGTAAACGTTTGTTTGTTCTGGGCTTAGAACTTAAAATTTATTGTATCTGTAAATTTGGAATAAAAACGCAACATTCGTACAGGGGTTGTCGTTACCAGGCTGTGCGGTTTGAGAGTGTGCTGTAACACCTGCGGCCGGTGGTAATCTTGTCAGTCCCAACTGCATTTCACTATCAGGAAACAGGGAAGCCCACCTCCCTCTTTACAGGGGCATGGTAAGGATGTTGCCGGGCTGGCATGTTTGAGATTTCTGCTTCAAGACTTAGGATATAAAAACTTCATACCTGATTCGAAGTCCACTCAGTCTTTTATTATTCTCGCTGACAAAAGAAGTGCATGCAATTTCAAGGTTTTAAAATTTTAATTCGGAAATACATCAGTGAAAAGCATCCTGCTATTCCTTTTGACATTAAAATGCCGACCCAAATTGTTGTAAGTTATAATGTTAACCTGAGGAGGCAGGAAGAGCAAACAATAGGCAATGGGGCTGAAAGCCTGACATGTCTAAAACCACATGCGCACCAGACTTATCTCTAATATAGTTATTGTAGCGTTGGAAGGTGTGGGAGGTCATAGAGAGGCTGGAAGAATCTGTAAGGACGGTAAAATCCACGTACTCTCCTCCTTTCAGTATAATCTTGGATGACTGTGGAAAGCGTCTACCGATTTCTACTGTGTCCCCAGCGTCCTGAATAACTCGCCCTGGTGGGAGCTGGGGCCCACACAAGCAGAGCGTGAGAGCCCACCGGAATGAGCTCCAGGGCCCCGGCGCCTCCCCAGGGAGAAGAGCCACCCAGGTTGACCAAAGAAACAGACATACTGAGGATTTGTCAGGAGAGGCAGCTGCACACGGAAAGTGGAAAATCTTGAATGGATCCCGTGGCTTTGGGTTGGAATATAACCTACCAATGTGCACCAGTGGTTTCTAGTGTATTCAGATAGATGAAGAAACAAATCTAGCTGGAACTGCGTGAGTGACCAATATACAGATAGTTTCTACCACGCAGTGAACACAGTCCAGGAGAAGGGTCACCCAGTAGCAGTGAGTGTCCCTATAGTTCAGGTCTTAGGTTCTCTCCTGAATAAAACCAGGGCTCCTTGGAGACAAGGTTGATTCCAGAGCTGGGTCAGAAAAAGTACAACATGAGCCTGGGACATTCTGCAGAACCAGAAAGCAAAAAAGTGTTTAAAAGAACGATGGGGTCATGTGAGAACGACACAAGAGCCAGCCTGCAGCGCGACCTTCTACAACTCAAATCTGGACAATCTGAATGCAAAATAAATACCTGGAACATTAAGGATATATTTTAAGTATCAAAAGAATAAATAAAGGAAGGAAGAAAGGCGAGAGGGAGAGAGAGGAATAGAGCAAAGGAGGAAGGGAGGGAGAAAGAAAGAAAAAGGAGGTAGGGAGGGAGGGAGGAAAAGAAATAAATTAATTTTTAGATCAGACCTCACAGAATAGAATAGGAATCCATGAGTCTACCTGCATAAAAATGAATAACTAAATGGGGAGAATAGAAATCTCTTCCTACAGTACAATGCTAACTAATAACTGAAAAGGTAAGCTGGAATTAGCTAGTCACCATTTGGCAACCGTCCTAATAGTAATTAATTCAGGAAAGAAATATCAATCGATGCGGAAATGCAAGGGTGCAAGCTGGATGAGGGCAAAGTCTCAAAGCGTCTCCCGAAAAACATACTCTTAATTTCAAAAAGGAAACTAGTCATTTTACAGCAGAGAAACCTGGCGGACATCTTTGTATGCAAGCGATCGAAGTTATCGCCATCGGTAAAGGGCCCCCTGATAAGATGCGATGAGAAGAATACGACATCCCCTGGCGGTACTTCTGCCCCAAACACAGAAATAACCCAGGCCCCGTCATGAGGAAACATCGGACAGGCCCAGACTGACAGGATCGTCAGGAATGATAGGGCTGTGAAAGTTAAGAATTGCCTGAAGATCTGATTCCAACTTTTAGAGGCTGGAGAGGTATGAACACAGGGTGCCACATGTGATCCCAGACTGGGTCTTTTCGCTATAAAGGACATTATAGGACAACTGACACGCTTGAATGAGGTCTCTGGGTGAAAGTTATATACTGCTGCCTTTTGTATTTCTCTGGCAAATTTCTTTTTGCAAATTTTGAGTTGTTTGAAATAAACACTAAAATTTAAAAAACCCCAAAGATTTCTGTGCCATCTGATATGAAATAGTGCTTTATGCTAAAAATTCTGCCATTTGGCATTAAATTATTCCCCCACTAAAATGAACTTGCCCTGTCTCCATGTTGTCATGCCCCATGTTTTCCTTAACCCACTCTCATCTGCATTCAATGCCCATGGGTTTCTGACGAAGTTGGGCTCCTTAATTTCAGTGGTGACTTTCAGGCAACCAAAGGACATCATTACCCTTTAACAAGACTCCTCAGTGGCTTTTGGCACTAAATCCTCATATATTTATATTCGATGTTATCAAACCAGGGTGACTTTCGTGGCCTTAAAAGACTGAATATTCTGACTCCTGCTGCTCATTCCAAATTCGGTTCTGATGCCTCTTCATCGGAGTCAGGACAGGAGAGTTCCTAAAGCCTAAAGCTATCAGGACACAACCAACCACTCAGAATCCCACCTGAGATTTAAAATTAAAACAATGCTAATTAAACCATTAAATAAGTACGACAAAATTCTACAGAAGTTTAATAATTTTCTTCAATAGACACTTTATGCTTCCAGTGAATTTCTCACAGTGAGAAACAGTTCCGCCGTCTTGCTGCATGCCGACTTTGCCAGTTCCCTAACGAAATGCCTAAGGTGTCTCTCCTTGCCAATTATGCTTCGGCCACCTTGCCCTCTTGCCTGTGCCTCAGGAAAACCATGCCCTTCCCACCTGGAATTTTCTTCTCCCTTGCCTTTTTCATGGGTGACTGACTCTCGTGATGCAGGTCAGCTCAAATGTCACCTTCCAAGAGGGGCCTTCCAAGACCACTCTATTAAGAAGTACTGTCAATCTTCTCTTCCCTGCTCTTCAGCTACTCATTTCTGGTTATATAATTTGTCACAGCTTATACTTATCTGGGTTTGTTTATTTACTCATGTGTGTATGTGTATTTCTGAATGTGTTTTTTTCTCCTCTTTTATACTATTAGTTTCATGACATTAGTCATATTGTCTTGTTTTTCTATGAGTTATATACGTATAAACTCACTATGATTTTCACTACCTCGCTTATCTTAAAATAATCAATGGAATATATATATGATGTTCAAGATATAGAGTTTGGAAACAAATTTTTTTAACAGATTGAAGCTATCCTTTAAAAAAACATATATATATATATGTTTTTAGACTTTAGGGACCCTCCTGCATTTGTTAGGCAAATGATCGGCTGAATTAATGCGTTTGCATGGTGCCCTGGAATGAGGCGATGTTTAGTTTTGCATCTCCGCTTCCTTCTCGCCTTTGTTTCAGTTCCCTCATCTGCGAGGCCTCCTCTGGCCACTAGTTAAATACCTGTCCCCACTCTCCGCTCTCTGTCCCCCTTACCCAATTCATTTTTCTTCATAACACGTCTCACCATCGGATGTGTTATATGTTTGCTTATAGTTTTTCCCCCGTTTATAAGAATGTAAACTTCTTGAGACATTGACTCTGCCGTATCTTAGCAGGGGCTCGACAACTGCCATTGAATGATAGAGACAATGAAGGGTTTTGAGAAAGGAAACGTCCGATCAATTCGTGTTACGTTATTATCTCTCTGGTGGGGATAAGAACAGGCTGCTGGCGGGAAAACTTGACGTAGGGATTGTCTTACAAAGGAGCCGCTGGAGAAGTTCCAAATTCTTTAGAATATGTCAGTACAGCTGACAACACAGAGGAAATAGATGAAAGATATTTCAGAGGAAGATGAGGAAGAACAGGCTAACCTACTGCTTATGAGTGTAGCACACAGAGAGAAGAACAATGAGTCTTAGATTGGTTGCTGAGAAACAAGACAAGCGCTTTCATCTCCACCAATGGAGGAGCATCAGGGCGTGGAGAAGTTGGAGGTAACGGGGCAGGAGAAAGGGAAACTGAGTGATTTTGACAAGTGGTACCTGTGGGATATCCAAGAGGTTGTACAATATTCAATCTGCAGGTTAATATTAACGTCTGGACTTCAGGAAAGAGATCAGAATTTGGGAAAGATCTGTGAGTAATTATGCTATGGAGCTAGAAAAAAATTGCACGAAGAAATTGCATAGTTCACGAAGCCAAGAAACCCAAGGCTAGAACCCTAGAAACCACCTACTTACCACAGGCAGGATCAGGAAAACAAGCGGAGAAAGAGGCAGAAGAAGAAAAATCAAGAAGGAACAGTGTCAGAGAAGTAAAGGGATGTTCATCAGTGTGGAAGATCACTGAATCCAAATTATATAAAAACGGAGGGCTCGTCTTGGGTTTACCATTTAAACCAAAGGAGTATGTGGGGGAGCTGTAGAAGGGGGTGTGGATAAGGAACCGTACTGCTGAAGATGCACATGAGACGTGGGCAAGCAGACAGAGCCCAGCAGCTCTGGGACTCCATCCTCAAATAGCGGTACACTGAGGAAAGCAGGCTCTTTGAAGGTAATTTTTAAGAGCTAATTTATATACATTATTTAATATGATCTGTTGGCTTTTCAAAGGCAATGTGTTATTTATATTATTACAGGTATGTTTGTTTACTCATCATTCATAATGGGATGAGTATACAATAGGAGGCTGGGAATTTTGTTTCCATCGCTATTTAAAAAAAATGCTTATTGATTTTAGAGAGATAGGAAGTGGGGGGTAGAGAGAGAGAGAGAAACATCGACGTGAGAAACACTGATCGACTGCTCTCCCATAAGTACCCCCTCCACCAGGTACGTGCCCTGACCGGGGACCAAACCCACAACCTTCTGGCGGGTGGGACGATACTCCATCCAACTGAGCCGCCCGGCCAGGGCTTGACTCCATCAGGTTCTGACCTTGAGTAATTTAATTAAATGTTCTACTCCTTGTTTCTTTACCTATAAACAATAGGTAAAGAAAAAAATTAAAAAATACAATACTCTAGCAAAGGAAGTTGTGAAGAATTCATTAAATATACCTATGAAAGAGTGCCTAGAAAACCATGGCCATAATATACACCAGAGGTCTAGAAATTATCATCATCATCTTCCTTTCTATTATTCTCAATACTTTAAATTATTTTAACCTTTTGTATTTAGTAAAGATCCAAAACATTACTTTGTCACCAAGAAAGTTAAAATCCAATTAGAAATGCACCTCAGAAAATGAATATAGGTGTGTTAAAAAAATGTCACTGCCTGCCCGTATGAGTAAATAAAATGCAATTATTTGAAGAGTGTGAATATTTCTTGAATATTTCCTTCCTTGGCTAACAATGTATTACACTGTCCAGGATTTTTTTTTATACTTTTCTATCAATTTCACTTCAATCTCCTTTACTGATAACCTGTCTTCTACCTGGGGTATGAATGTAGGGTTTCGTCAAAGTCTGTCCTGATCTATGTCTGTTTTCTTGGTGGTTTCTTCACAAAAATGGCTCTATCCAAACCCACCGCTTCATTTAGCGACCACGGGAGTCTCCAGTCAGGCTTTTCCTCTGAGCTCAGAGCCGATGTATCCAGAAGTCCCTTCTCCGTCCCAATGTCTCACACGTGTTCAAGACTCAAGATGCATTGTTCTTGATCCCAGCTGATATTCTGTCATTGTCCCCTATATTAGCAGTCACTCAAAACGCCCTGATTTCCATTTCCTCATCAAAAAGCTTGCACACAGTAGATGACCAAGAGTCTCCCCGGGCACGTCCGTCCACACTCCCTGACACGCACCTCACGTCGCGCCTGTTCTGCCGGATAAATACCCGCTCAGTCCTGCCAGTGCCGTCAGGGCCTGGGCGCACAAACATTCTCCACCGCCCACCTCCAGATGAACCCTGAGTGATCACTATCAAAAATGTTGATCCAATCATGTCACAGTCTCATCAAGAGTTTTAATTTGGTAGAATAATCAGATTTTAAAAATTTCTGAGGTCTTTCTTTCTCTCTAGTGCTCTGGTTTACAAAATGCAAAGTATATTTGGAGTGATTTAAAAATGTAGTGTTATAAATTGAGCAAAGGAAATATTTATTTTTTAATAGCATTAATTTGAGCAATTTTACTTAATTAAAATTAATGTAATATTGTTGCACCACTCAGGTTGCCAGAATAATGTAAACTAGGTATATTTTATACTATTTAAAATACATAAACCTCGGTACATCATATCGTAAAAAAAATCAGTATTTTTTATACTGATATTTAACAAAACTTTATGCCACAGCAGGATCACATATTTTCAAATAAAATTATAGGTGGATCTTCCTTCCTATTCTCGTACAATACTCATAAGATATATAAAGTGTATTTATACCAAAGTCATCTTAAGTTTAAAGAAAGTAGATAAACATTTTTCTGAGTGTCTTATAATAATTATGAAGACCATTATAAGAACATGGAAAATTAAGGAAATTAGAAGCAGACTAGGTATTCTGAAATTGGGACAGTTAGCTATTTGCAAATCAAATTATACAATACGATATAAAAAGCCATAGTTGCTGAGCGGTCACCATAAAAAGAACAGAGTGCCGAACTGAATAATTTGATTCTTTTATGTATTTTTTAAAATGGTAAGTGGTCTTTCACAAACTTAATTGTGTATTCATACTTAGAGAAAGAGTGCAAAATACAAAATAAGAGCCTTTACATTTGATAACTTTAGTTCTTTATAATCATAGGCTGCTAATATAATTAAAGACATAATGAACACATTCATACATCCTGAAATGAAATGATACTGTCTTCTTAACTGTTCTTTACAGGTATAAGCAGTTTGTTAATTACTGTGGAGTAATACAGTGTTTCGTAAAGTGCATCTCAGTGGTCAGGAGTGCGCGCTGCAGAACAGAACAGGCTGGGATCTGGGCCCCGTTGTGTATTAGTGATCTAGTAACGGGCTTCACTAGTCACCAATCTGACTTACAAAATGTGTTACGTATTAATTAAAACTGTACATGTTTAAGGTGCACAGCATGATGTTTTGATACAGGTATACACAGTGAAATGGTTAGTAGAGTCGAGCTAAATAACAGTCATCTCTGGGCAGAGTTACCATTTTTGGTGTGTGGTGAGAAAATCTGAAGTCTCTCTTAGCAACTTTACAACGCAGTGTGAGTAAGTATAGCCTCCATGGTGTACACTGCATCTCTAGGCTCACGCATCCTGCATAGCGGGACTTTGTATCTTCGGACCGACATCCACGCCTCTGACTTACCTCCCCACCCCTGGCCTTCACTTCAGTTTCTTCATCGTAAAGACAGGATTAATAATATCCAATTCCTGTGCTTTTTGTGCACATTAAATAAAATACTGTAATTAAAAACAGTGAGCACAATGACTTGTACTCAGTAGGTATTTAATGATATTAATAGTAACTACTATAATCATTAGGAGCCTGCTAATTGCATGGTTTTGATTAAATAACATGATAATTTCTCACGTATAAAAAGACTTTGAGAGATTTGTTTTTTTACCCTAGAGGAAATCTGAAAGTAGTTTCTTATAATCCTCACAAGTATTTCCGTTTTGAAAGCCTATATACCTTTGAATACTTTGAGGGGCGTGAGAGTTGGCTGTTCTTTAAATTAGTATTTTTACATGAAAAAAGAAAAATATGAATATAAACTTGAGTCACAATTATCTGACATTAAGATGACGTGGATAATCCAAAACACTAGGAAATCAAACTCATTTCTGTTCACCTTAGGAATAACTATGACTCCATTCGGTATTATGAAAATTAATGTCAAATCAGTATAAAGGCAGGTTGAGAAGATCTATACTGGGAACTGCTTTAACGCTGGGTAGGCAGGGAACGAGTGCTCGCAGGACTAGCTACCGCCTTTGTCAGCCTAACAACATTTTTATGTCTTTCTTTGGCTTTGATGCTTACAAGGGGCTTGTCCCAAAACAGGAGCCCATGACTCATCCCTCGTCTTCCTCCTCCTCCTCTTCTTTTTGTTATAATTTTTGTTGTTGTTGTTGTTGTTAATGGTATTGATTACCTTTAATGTGACCTTCGGAAATGTTTCAATGTTCTGCACGGGGTACAAAGATGATTTTTTTTTTAATGTTTAAGAATGTTTCCATGTTTATTACTGAAGCATGACGTTACAGGTTAAAGGCAAAATACTTTGAGAATGCTTCACATCTCACTAACCCAATACTCTCTAATGATGATAATTTTTTTCCCCAAAATGCTGACACTATCTATTGTGAGTTATTTAAAAAAATGACTCGTTGCATATGAAAACATCTGTAAAATTTTTATATCTCAATCTTTTATCATAATGTAAATCCTCTGTGATGAGGTTATTTAACAATATTTAACACTAATATCATATTATAGAATTTTAAGGAAAAAGATAGAAATAACAGTCTCTAGAGAATTCCATTTCCTATAATAGAGGAGACTGAAACTTTTCCAGGTCAAAACACCTAGAAATGCTGGGACTAGGACCAGCCCCTGCTGCCTCCACCCACAGCCACACACACGACTGCATGAAGACTAAAATGTGGAAATCTCACTTAGAGCAGATACTGGAGAAAAATTCGCTAGTCAGCACGGACGTGACAAGGGAATTTGTCTCACTTTTCCTGGCCTACAGAAGGAAAAAGAAAAAATACATTACTTTCTGAGAGTTCATAAGCCACAGTCTTGCTCAACAAAATTATGAGTTTCAAATTTATATCGATAATAAGATGTAACCCTTCAGACAAGAAATTAAAATAGAAAAGGTGGTTCTAAGCTGCCATCTTTTGAAAGGAGTATAAATACTCTCTGGATTGACTCTGGAATTACAGGGTCCCTAATGATAAGAACCCAAGAAATTTAAACTCACAACCCAAAAATACAAAACATGAGAAACCAAGCATAATAAACACCAAAGGTTCAGCAAAAACATCACTCAAAGAAATCTGGCCCCCATGAATTTCAAATAAATTTTATGACTGTGAATATTGTCAAATGAATAAAAATTTTTAAAGAAATAAAAAGTGAAATCAAACATATAAGAAAGCATAAGATGGCATTAAAAAGAACCAGTCAGATTTGATAAATAACCAAATCAGTTCTCCAGAAATGAAAATACATTATTGAAATTAAAAACTCATTTGTTGCATTAAGCAGATGAGACAAAGCCATAGAGCGTCTTTGGGAACTGAAAGACAGATTGGATACCCAGAAAGCAGTCTAGTGATAAAAAGTGATTTAAAAGATTAAATATAAATTTTTAAATGTGGAGGAGGAAAATTTCAGAAGGAGCAAAAAGAGAGACGGGCAGAGAAGCAGTTTAAAGACACAATGTCTGAGAGTTTTCCAGAACTGATTAAAATTCGGACTCAGGAAGGAAAATAATTCCCAAACAAAATTTTAAAACATCAACGTCTTAACAGACACAGAACAGTGTGAGAGCAGGTGACCAAGGAGCATAACGGCGCAAGGTAAAGGACAGAGGACCCGAGAAGCTGCTCGAGGAGACGCGAAAGCTGCTCGCCAGGGCGGGGTGGGGCGGGGGCGGGAGACCGCGGCAGAACAACTCGCTCGGAGGGCCGAACAAACGCCAGGGTCCCATCTAGAGCCGAACGTCAAGCTAAGTTACCAAGCAAGAAACGGGGTGAGATGAGCACATTTTCTGGCCAACAGAAACTGAGCCAAGTTGTCACCAAGACTCCATTAAAAAGCAATTCAAACTGAAGGGTGTGTGTCAAAGGAAGCCTGAGTCCGGTAAGGGGAGAAGTACAGGAAGGCAGAGTAAAGGGGGGAAAAATGGGCAAACATGGAAAAACTTTAAAATACATCGATGCCACAAAAATAAAAGTATAAAAGGATAACGTTGAAGTTAGAAAAGAGGTGGAACTAAAATGCAGAGCAGAAGTGAGGGAAAGTGCGGTAAAGGGTAAAAGGAGTCACATCACACCAAGTGTTAACGTCTCAACCTTCGCCCAGGTAATTACGGTTAAATGAGGTCATACAGCCGGGCCCTAACTCCATGCGACTGACGTACTTGTAAAGAGAGGAAGAGACCCGAGGTCTCTTCTCACGGACCCAGAAGAAAGACCATGTGAGGGTGTGACCACAAGGCAGCCGCCTAGAAGCTCGGAAGAGAGGCCGACCAGGAACCGAACCTGGTACCTTGACCTTGGACTTCCAGCCTCCAGACGGTGAGAAAATAAATTTCTTTTGCTTAAGCTACTCAGTCTGTGGTTTTGCCTTTTATAAATACTCATGAAAAAGTATAAGAATAATCCCTAAAATAGAAAATATGGGGTGTGTGTGTGTTTAACATTTAATGGTAGAGAGGATATGTTTTAAAAATTATTGAATCAAGCAAAAGGAAGAAGAAAATGAGGAATAAAAGGAACACAAAAGCAGGATAAAAGCAAACAAAGGTGGCAGAAATATATTCAAGTGTAGCAATAGTTAAAATTGATTTAAACAACACCGAAAAGAAGGATTATACCATTGGATTTGTTTTGAAAATCTAGCAATCTACTGTATCTATGACGCACATCTAAAACACGGGAGCCATTTAAAAAAAAACAACAGTGAGGCTATGATGAGGTTAACATATATACCTTGCTGACAGAGTAAAAAAATATTGATATAATTTATTATACCGACATTGGTATCATATGTGGAGAAGTATCCGTTCCAAAGTGAGCATGTCTGAGTTGGATGCTGTTTATTCTACACAATTTACCAAGTGTATGTTTCACTAAATTACTTAAAAATTGTGCCTCACAGTATTTCTGCATCTCTAAAATAGAGAAAAGAGTATCTCTCTCATAGTATCATTTGGGGAAGGCGCTGGATACACATAAATTATTAAGCCTACAGTCTGGCACACGGGAGCACTGTCACTGAGGAGGATGGAGTGACAAACTCTATTTTAAGATAAAACCAAAAACAAATGAAGAAAAGGCACTAGAGGAATTAGGTAGGTTAGCATAGTAAGACAAAGGTAAAATTCACTAGAAAGTTTTAAATATTCTAAATATGTTAGCACCTTGTAACATAGTATTGAAATAGATAAAATAAATTTTCAAAAGCTGCAAGCACCATTTCTTCAAGAAAACCTTCCTGACAATTGCCTCCGACCCCAAACTCAAGGTCCCTCCCCCCGCATGTGGACATAGCCTCCTCTCACATGGAGTCATCCTTTCTGACGACTCTCCAACCAAATGCTGTCTCTCCAGGGCACTGAACTACCCGCCGTACTCTCAGGACTGAGTTACAAACACAATACAGAGGAAGCATGCGGAACATGCCCTTTTGACAAATAAGTGTCTTTGGAAAAAATTATTTATTTACGAATAAATGGAAATATATGTCTTTGGAGGAGGAAATTTAACAGACACAATTCCTAACCCTAGGTAGGAAAACCCCGCCCGTTATCATATTTCTCCCCACCCACACACACTTCCCTGAACCCCAGTCTTATGCGGATTATCACACATGTCTACTTTTCTGTGGAAGGTGATGAAAGCATTCGTCCATTTCTCCTAAATATCTAGGAATCAAAGAATGTAAGAACTCTTGGCTCAGGGGAACTTGATAAATTGACCACGGCTCTACTTCCTCTGTCTCTGAAAACTCACCCAAACAACAAGATGCATAAACAAGTATGAATTTCGCAATTTCAAAAAAACAGGAGTCCAATGATACGTGAGAAGTGTCGACAAAGTTTTTGAAGACAATGAAGCAGATGAGGAATGAAAACAGAGATGGGGCAAGAGCTGCGTAAGTACCTGTGGAGAGAAATACCTGTGAGAAGCGAGACAGGCGGGTCCACGTGGCCAGACCCCAGAGAGGCTCCAAGTCTGGGGGTGTACAACGTGTCCTGAAAACGAGCAGGGGCAGGTGACATCCCTGCTACTCCTGGAAAGACGGCAAGAGTCACACTCCGAGCAGCTGAAACTGTGAATCTGAGTTTGAGTCGGTCATTTGAGGGGGACGGTGGGCATGAAATGGCAAGAGTGAAACTAGGAAGGTTCCAGCGCTGTTGCAAATGAGGCAGGGAATCGCTAGTTCCCTTCCCTTCCTTTCTCCTGTTTGCAGAATCTGACCAGAGACTCCAGACGCTTCTCTAAGGGAAGTGAGCAGTCTAGATAAAAGGCCTGGGGGCAGAATGTAAGGGCCACGTCACTTTCACTGATCACTTGCTAAGGCCTCGGATCAACAAGCCTCACCTGAGACCGCTCCCCAGGGCACTCTGCTGTCTAACGTGTGGGGACATGGGTCGCGGGCCTTACACGACCTCATATGGATCAATGATCCACAGGCCCCGCTTTGAACTGTTAAACAAATAAACACAGATTTCAAATGAAGGCATTCTTGAGCAAAATTTGAAGTACATTAATTTGTTGTTGAGGAAAAGTATCCATGGAGACCTGTCAATAAATTATTTTTTATAGGAACAGTGGGAAAACCACGTTATGCATAGAAAAATAGACACTTAGCTGTTTAATTGACCTCCTAAAGTCCAAATTCCCTCATAAGAGGCTATAAAGTTAGCAGTTTTTCACCTCCCTAATTATATATTTTTTTTGGAGGGAAATAATAATAAAACCCATTCTTATTTGAGTAAGGGGTAAAATATGATAACGTTGGAATTACAGTCTGAAGGTTTACGGTTTTCAAGCTAAACGCAGACCTAATGGAATATTTGAGATTCATCTCCGTAAAATGAGTTTTATTGTCAGTATAGCCTTCTATTATTTAGACGAAACTCTACCATCTGCTAGAAAGACACATAAAACAAATGGATTTGCAGAGTGTGTTTGCGTTCTTCTGATGAATGTGGCTGTCCCAAGTCATCGTTTCAGAAGCATAAGTAAAGTATCTGCCGTTTCTATCTTCTAAAATGTTTGGCTGTCTCCAATGTGTATCTTCTTCTGTATATAAAAATGTGCCAAAGAGAATATAATTCTTTACCGAGCAAAAGGAAAAACAATTAAAAATAAACCTGGGCTTGGCTACAATAAACTAAAATGCTCCTGACTCTGGGTCTCCGTGATGAAGCGTCATTATCCCGTTCAATACCATGGTCTACACTTAATATAATGACCAGGAAATTCCAGGAAAGTTTCTGGACTTAGTATCTTCTATTTACTGCCTGTGCCCAGAAATAGCTCACGAGACTGACACATTTGTCAACTCCAGAGTCTCCTTTATAAAGTAATAATTACTCTCCAATAATATTTCAGTGCTCTAATAATCAAATATTATAAGAAGACACACCCTCTTTAACCTGGCAAAACAATAAACCAGTGAAAGAAATTTCTCCTCCATTGGCAGTAAAACATATAAAAATATTACTTTAAACTATTTAGGTTTGTAGCTCTTTTTGCACCTGCTTCAAATTGGTAGTAAAATGGTAGGCTCTAAAAATTAATAATGCAATCACTTTTCTTGGTAAAAATAATTATCTAGTGAGAGGTGTATTTTAATAATATGCAAATCCCAGGGAAACACCAGCATCTCTGAAACTGGCCGTGGTGAATGCTGTAAAAACCGGTATCTGGGTGAGAAGCCCGCTGGGGGTTCAGAACAATCAGGTCCTTCACCTCTTCCCAACCGGCGTCTGGCCCAGTTGGGCTGTGCACGACTGTATTAGCGGAGATAAGGAGAAACGTGAACCAATTTGGGCCCGTCAGTGAAGGTGTGGAAGAACAGGCAGCCGTGGTGGCGGAGGCCGCGGCTCAGTGGAGCAGGGCCTGCGGAGAGGGGGCTTTGCCAAGGAGTGGAGGATGGGCTGCCTGTGGGTGAGGCCGGCACCCACGCGGAGGCGCATAAAGCAGGCTGACCCTCAAGTACGCCGATGCCACCGGCACTGCGGACATGCACACGGCCTGACTCGATGCCATTAAAAAAATTCACACAATTGGCTAAAGCTTCCTTCCCATTCACTTTCAGGGAGGACAAGTGTCCACCATCCTATGACTGAAAACCAAGTTAGACATGCAGAGCAAACGTCATAACGTATAAACAACAGGCCTGGGTACGGAGGACTGCCGCAATACTGAGCAACTACAGAGGACCGGCCTGCTCCTCCGGACTTCTCACAGGGGCGGGAGAGAAATGGTCCTGGGTTTGCATGAACACCTGGGTGCAACGCCTGAAACCAAGGAAAACTCTGGTAGGAGCCAAGCAGCAGTTAGCCAAAACGTTTGCAAATGAAAAGGCCGAAAGGGATATTTAAATATGTCCAGGGTGGCTGCTGTCTGTCCTTGAAAGGGCTCTCTAAGCCACATTCACCATCGTTCCGTGATAGTTACCTTAGACTGAGGTATAAACCATTTCACTCTGACGGCCACTTTGTCAGGACCCTGAGCTGGAGTTCTCCCTCAGGTGTGGGAGCGCATCCGCTGAGTTGGAGGAATGTTTGTTTGTTAACGTGTGAAGGTGTGACTGGAGCGGCACCAGGGACCGACAGCCTGCACAGCTGTCTGCCTGCAGTCAGGGGGACAAATCAAGTGTCCCTGCCCGTGGTGGGCTGTCTGGTGGGGAAGGCTCAGGGTGGGGCTCCTTCCTCTCTCTCAAAGCCACTGCGGTCGCCACAGAACCTGTCAAACCCTATAGCTCGGTTGTGGGAAATGAGGATTTAGAGACAGTGGTTACAGAACCCTGTTCATTTCTAAACAGTGGAAATGCATCACGATCCATTTCCCCCCATGATCTATTGAAATACACACGTAGACATGTTACAACAGGACTCTAATACACTGTCATACCTAAAATACACACACTCTCACGCACACACACGCGTACACTCACGTGAGTGGGTCAGGCTGGAGAGACAGGCTACCAAGGGGAGAACAAATGGTTTCTACATTTCTTTATTTTTATTCCTCACCTGAGGACATATTTATTGATTTCAGAGAGAAAGGACGGCAGGGGGAGACAGAGACAGAGAGAGAAAGTGGGGTACATGCCCTGACTGGGGGTCAAACCTGAAACCTAGGTATGTGCCCTGACCAGGAATCGAACCTGCAACCTTTTGGTGTAGGGACTGACACTCCAACCAACTGAACCACTCAGCCAGGGTCAACTCCTATACTCCTTATATCACATGAGTGACACGGACTTAACAGTGAAGTAATTAATGTGGTGAAAATAATTAATTAAACCATGCCATGATTGAACATTTTGTACTGAAAGTGTTCTGTTAATGCAGTATTTATTAATAGCATATTATTGATTTGCTAAAAGAGTATCTAAGGTTTACACATGAAAATATCTCTGAGAATAAAACCGGTCTCTAATTTTACCAAGCATATTCTTCAAGCCCGCAGTCACCGATCAGCGACTGCAGGAGAACTTTGTAAGCTGCAGCCTCCGTTACACTGCAAAAGACTAGATTCAGGCAAGATGAAAGGCATACAGAAGTGGGAAAATAAGTCATTGGGTAAAAATGTCAATTTTCATGAATTTCAAAGACAGACACCATATAATCTCACCTATAAGTGGAGCCTAATCAACAAAATAAACAAGCAAGCAAAATATAACCGGTAACACTGAAATAAAAAAACAAACTGATGGTAACCAGAAGGGAGCAGGAAGGGGGATGACAGAGGAAGGGTCATCAAGGAACATGCGCAAAGGACCCATCGACAAAGCCAAATGGGGAAAGTAGTGGTGGGAAAATGTTGACCCAAAAAAAAAAAAAAAAAAAAATTGGACGGGGGCGGGGCTGGGAGCAGTGTGGGAAATTAAGAAGCCAAAGAGCTGGTGTGTGCAGCCCGTGGATGTGGACTAAGAGGAGTGGGGATGATGGGACCGGGAGGCAGGGCGGAGGGGATACAGGGGGGAAGAATGGGACAACTATAATAGCAGACTCAGTAAAATATACAAAAAATAAATAAATAAAAATAAAGGTTTCCTCCATCAGAGTCAACGCAAAGGCAAAGAGTTACAGGAAATGTAATAATACTTTTTTATCATTCACTAGGCTGTGTATCATCCATAGAACTGAAGAAAAGCCAATAGCAGTACATAAACAACCAACTCAGAAAGGTGAACTGCAGTTTCTTAGGAAATTGAATGGGACCTCTACTCAGAATATCATCCTCATAAATTTGCAGTCATTAAATTCCACCTCGGAAGAGATACACAATGGCAGATCACCCAGTTAATTGCAAATACTTATTATACATATACATACACACACACACACACACACACACATATGTACATATACATATATATACACCTACCTCCATATTTTAAAGTACTGATTTACTAAAATCTTAATTTTAGATGAGTCTTCATACTAATGCTCATATTTTAGCATTAGGAAGATGTTTGATGACTTAAACTCCCTTTGTAATTCTGAGTTCACAGTATTAAAGTTTAAAACATATTAGGATAGTTTTTCAGTTACGTTTTATGGATTATGTTATCACAGTTGTCCCGATTTCCCCCCTTTGCTCCCCGCCACCCAGTCCCCCCCACTCCCTCAGGCCATCCCCGCACCACTGTTTATGTCCATGGGTTATTCATATATGTTCTTGAGCTATTCCATTTCCTATGATATACCCACTTATTAACGGTCATTTGCAGCATATATACTATTGTTATTTCTTTTTGATATTGGGCTAGATAAGGTCAAAACGAACAAACAAAAAAATCGTAAACTGCCTTTATCAAACAGTGTGCCCAGGTAAAGAGCTTATTGAAGTCACGACCAGTAACAAATGAGAAAGATCAAGTTGGGGGTGAGGGCGGATGACTCCGGGTTGGGATGCACTCAGTTAGAAGGCAGTGGGGGTGCTGAGAAGATATCCAACTGGAGGCTGGGAATAGGGTCACAAAGAGAGAAAGAGAAGGAATAAACTAAATCGATCATAGCAATTTTTTTTCAAATTAGGAAGCATGCTTATAAAGTATTAAAATTATCCCACACGTTTTCCTCTTGGTCGTAATCCAGAGGTTCCCAGCCCAGCCGAGTGCTGTGTGTTTCCCACGCGCGATAAAGCACTCCCTCCCGTGGGCAGCTCCTGCGCCTTTCAGGAGTTTTGTATGTTAACGTACCCGCTGACTTCCATTTCAATAACTGCATTGCTACAGCGAGCCCCCAGCCAGAAGGAACTGTGACCTGTTCATTTTGGCATCCTGTACACTGTAGGTGTTTATTCATGGCTTTACAGTACCTTGTGTGTGTTGAGAGATGTCAGCCGCTTTAGTTAGGTGTTTCCTCACTATGAGAAAAGACCTACCACTGGTTGCAGCTGAAAGAGACCTCAGAAATGCAACTGGCAGAAGCCATTGTCAGAGACTCAGTTCAGAAACACCTCTCAAGGGACACGTGCACGCTCTGACTTTATGACGACCCCAGTACTACAGAGGTTAGGTGGTCTGCCCGAGGCTCAACCGCTCACTGGAGTTGCTCCTGGCCTCAGACTGGTGGTCTTTCCAGCTCTGACAGGGCAATGAGGTAGCAGAACAGGGCTGCACAGGGAGGTGCAAGTATTTAGTTTACTCAACTCTTCCAGGAGGTCTGAAGAACGTAGTTCCTCTTATTGAAATGGTTCAAAATATTAGACTCCCCTACCTTCAAAATAATCACTAAGGTACTATCTAAGAGTGGGAAAAAAAAAGTTTCCAGTTGTTTTTTTCCCATGGAAGACAGTGAAAACAAAACTTGACATTCCTAAAAAATATCCTTCTGATTTTTGTTTACCCAAGAAATGTCCTCGTCTTCTTCCATATCACGAGAGTGGGCCAGCTTTCCAGAGTAGATGCTCAACACATCCCAGGGGCATGTGTGCAGACCCTGTGCTGCTAGGGCGAGGGGTGCAGGACCCATGACGATGACTATGAGCCGAAGGAAGATCTGGCGGGGGCTCCGGTCGCATGTCTCTCACCAATGCTGTCTGCGTGTGAGAGTGGGTCACCGATGTTGGGGGCAGAATGAGACTCCCATTTGCTTCTCTGTACACTTACTTGTGTTAGAACGACCATGTCAGGGAAGATCTGTCTACAGAGGCCAGCCCATCAAGGGTGACCGAGTGAAAAATAAAAGTTCCAAGCATCAGTGGCCCGTAAAATTTGCTGAATCTAGAACCTCTTCCCTCCAGGCTTCTCGTTAGATGAGTTAATAAGGACCATTTTAAATGCAGTATTGTTTAAGCTGGTGTTTGCCAAGTGCTCTGTCCTCTGAAGCCAAAAGCACTGTGACTGGACCAACCATTCTGCAACGGGATGATTTAGGTTCACCCATTCCTCCAAGAGTGAAAAGGAGAGCAGGCACACCCCTCCATTCCCTGGGTGTGTCCTGGCTTCACCAGGGCGTGGATGAGCTACGGGAGAGCACAGGGAATCAGGCTTCCTATGTCTGAGTTCAGCTCGCTTAATATGGCGATGTCCTTTAATTATGCACTGGATCAAGCTGGGACTAGCCTTACAGCGATTTGAGAAGTTCTCTTTACAGAATCAATTAGAACTCCTATTTCTAGGCATTCCAGATCTCAGGGCCATCTGGAGGTACAGCCCTTCCCATCTCTTTACCCCGCTGTGACATTACAGAAGGGCCACGGGCAAAGGACATGATGGCAGCCAAATGCTCATTTTCATTCAACTAGTTCTTGTTTTTCTGCCAATACAGTGCGGCATCTTAGGACTGGGAGTCCCCTGATGTAAGTAAGAGGTGGCCGCATTTGCCTACAAATACAGCTCTCTTCTTGGTGAACCAAAAATCTTTTTATTTTTAAAATAAATTAAAAGGTGAAAATTGGTGCCTATGAGAAACTAAATGAACCAATCAGTTGGAGAAGTTTGCCATGGGTCCTATTAACATTAGTCATAAATTTTAAGAAATTATCTTGTTTTAATAAACTAGACACCCAAAGTTCTAAGATCTAAAAATATATACATTAACTCTGTGTTCAACAATTAGAGACTATTACCAAATTCTCTAGAAAGCACAGAACATTTATGGAAACTGACAATCTAATACAGCACAAAGCAAGTATCTCAACATGCGTCCAAGAATGTACTATTTCTAGCTGTAGGCCATCACACAGAAATCACTAATACCACACCGGTGTGTATATAAAATTTTAAAAATATGATTAAAAAAACTCGTTAAAAATCACTTTTATATAGTACACAAACTAATAAAAATCACATGCATATTAAAATATATTGAACATTACTAAATGAAAATGAAAATCCTATATAATGAAACTCATGGATGCAGCTAAAGAAGGATCTTTAAATAAAACTGATATAGTTTTAAATACTTATATTGAAAATAAAGAATATGTCAGTTGAGATTCATCTTAAGAAGTAGCAAAAGAAAGAAAAAGCAAATACAAAGGTAGAAAAAAGAGTAGATCCTAATGATACAGAAAACAAAGATGAGAAGAATTAGTGGGTCTAACAACTTATTCTTTAAAAAGATAATGTAGATAAGTCTCTGTTGAGAGTGATGAAGACAAAAGTGGAGAGAGCTCAAGCAGGAGCAAACTTTTAGATCCATCCAACATTAAAAAAGACAGTGAGAATGCTTTAAACAACTTTATGCCAAAACTTCGCAAACTTGCCCCGGCCGGTGTGGCTCAGTTAGTTGGAGTGTGGGCTGGTAGACCAAAAGGTCACAGGTTCGATTCCCAGTCAGAGTGCATACGCAGGTTGCAGGTGTGATCCCCAGTCAGGGTGTGTATGAGAAGGCAACCAATCAATATTTCTCTCCCTCTCTCCCTCTCTTTCTCTCTCCCTTCCTCTCTTTAAAAGCAATAAAAAATGTCCTGGGGTGAGGATTAAAAAATACAATTTAAAACAAACTTTGCAAACTTAATGAAATGAACAAAACTACAGGCTGTAATGCCATCTCTACCAAGAACAGAATGCCTGAGTAACCGTTGCACTAATTGAATCACTGACTAAAAGTCTCACAAAAAAGCTCCATATGATAGAAAATATAGGTGAATTTTATCAATTGTTCATTCCAGTTTTACAGCAACAGTGAACAAGGGAGGGAGAATAAAAGAAAGAAAAAAAACAATTCTCTCTTAATTCATCTCATTAATATTGAAGCTTTGACACTAAAAATTGTGACCGGGAAAGATGAGAAAGAAAAATGTAAGGCTTATGTTACTCATATAAGAATACAAACAAAATATTAGGAAGATGTATCTAAGAGTTAAAGAAAAATATTATAGAATGTTCATTTTTATTAACGTCAAGTAGATTTAGACCAACTATGCAACCGATTAAAAATTAAAATAACTAATATGACTTGAAAAAACATATATAATGTATGTGAAACAGAATTTATTCTTGTATGATTATTTATTAATCATTGTATTGCTTTCCGTACGAACAATGGTAAACCTACTTTTGTCCCACCCTGTTTTTATGGGAGAATGGAGCTGAAAGAAACACAGACAGGGGCTAATGTACCAAGTATCAAAAAAGCTGCTGAAATGCAGACGATTGGCTGGTCTCAGTAAATCTAGACGTCACTCTGGCAACCTTTGCAGGTGTGGGGAAGAAGTCAAGGACCCAAGCTTAACAAATGTGGGGTATCAAACCAGGGACGCTCTGCACATCAAGCGAGGATCCTCTGAAATGTATATACCCAGGGTAAAGGTGAATGAAAGTTTAACCCTCAGTGGACTTCAGAGAGGGATACCTTGGTTCTGAGCAAAGGAGAAGGGAAAAAATGGTAAATGCCCTTTATGAAGAAGTTTGGGTCATAGGCCAGCCCTCAGAGAGATTTAGATCCAGGCACCTTAAGTCATAAACTTGGCTAAAGATGTTCTCTAAAATAATGATTGTTGATTTATTGATGATAGCCATTCTGATGGGTGTGAGGTAATATTTCATTGTGGCCTTAATTTGCATTTTTCTGATGATTAGTGATATTGAGCATCTTTTCATGTGTCTATTGGCCATCTGTGTGTCCTCTTTGGAGAAGTGTCTATTCAGGTCCTTTGCCCATTTAAAAAAAATTTTTTTTTCCAGTGTTGAGTTTTGTAAGTGCTTTATAAATTCTGGATATTAACTCCTAATTAGATGTATCGGTGAATACGTTCTCCCATTCTGTGGATTGTCTTTTTATCCTTTTGATGGTTTCCTTTGCTATTCAAAAACTTTTTAGTTTGATGTAGTCCCATTTGTTTATTTTTTCTTTTGCTTCCCCTGCCTGGGGAGATAGATCTGATAAAAAAATTGCTATGAGCAATGTCTGAGATTTTGCTGCCTATGTCTTCTTCTAGGATTTTTATGGCTTCAGGTCTAACATTAAGGCCTTTGATCCATTTTGAATGTATTCTCGTGTGTGGTATAAGATGGTGGTCTAGTTTCATTTTTCTGCACATATCTGTCCAATTTTCCCAACGCCATTTATGAAATAACCTATCTTCAGCCCATTGTATGTGCTCGTTTCCTCTGTTGAATATTAATTGACTATAGAGGTGTGGGTTTATTTCTGGGCTCTCTATTCTGATCCAGTACACATTCTTTACAAATTTTGGGTATTAACTTCTTCTCAGGTGTATCACTGGCAAATATGTTCTCCCACTTAGTGGGCTGTCTTTTCATTTTGTTGATGGTTTCCTTTGCAGTGTAAAACAGTTATTTTAGTGTGACGTAGTCCCATCTGTTTATTTTTTTCCTTTTTTTCCCTTGCGTGAGGAGCTAAATCAGAAAAAATTTTGCTACGAGATGTGTCTGAGATTTTACTACCGGGTTTTTTTTTCTTCTAGGATAAAAAAAAGCAAACAACAAACCCTCACTGGCACAGGCAATGGTATGGTGATTACCAGAGGGAAAGGGAAGGTAGGGGGCTGTCGGTTGGCAGGAGAGGGTAAAGGGGGATAAATGGTGACAGAAGGAGACTTGACTTGAGGTGGTGAACACACAATACAGTACACAGATGATGTGTTATAGAACTGTACCCTGAAACTTATATAATTTGTTAACTAATATCACCCCCAAAAAATTCAATAAAAATTTTTAAAAAGAAAAAAGAAAACCTCAAAAAATAGAAACCCCAAATAAATAAATAAAATAATGATTGTGACTCTAGGTGTCCAGGAGATATCCCTGTTGTTCCCAAATGAATTTCTGAGTCATAGAATCTGTGACCATTACGTCAGAAAAGGTGAACTGTCTACCCAGTCAGTCTGTGGTTGTTTATTGCTCAGTGACACAGAACCAGAAGAGGTAACTCTGCACTAATAAGGACATTAATTCAGGATACTTTATTATTCAGAAGGAAATAAAACATACTTATCATCTAATACCCTATGAGTTAAGAGTTAAATTATACGGGGTATAGATTGAAATCCCTGGGTGAGCATGAACGAAATGGGCAAATCAAAGAGTGGAGCTCGAACAAGAATGCAGAGAGAACACACGAGGGGGGGTAGACCGACTTAACATTAGATCATTGGCATTCAGACGGCGAGGGTCTTTAAAATGCATAATTGTCGGAAAATCATGGACTCCATTAGATTAAGGCACTTTCTGTAATAAATGAGAAGATATCAAAAGCTCAAAAAGATCCTGCATCTTAAACAGGAAAAGATTTCACAATCCCTTTCTAACTTGATTCTCACTGTGTGGCGCTAGTCCGTAGAATCCAGGGTCTTCGCCTCATCTTTCTTCGGTTCTGAGATTTTAGTCCTGTTTATTCATTTTTTCAACAATAGCACTCTGACCCTTACTGACTCTCCGAGGTCTCAGCCTTTATCACTGTGAGCTCCCTCACCCTTCCTTGCTTGGCATAATATAACCTTTGAACCTTGTTTTGGGCTCTCTGACCCTCAGCTGGAAAGCCTTCCTAATGATGAATTCAACCCCTCTAGTAATGTCCAGGAAACTATGTATCTTCTCTGACCCCTTCTGATCCCACCTGTCCTTTCTGTTCCAGAGTTTTACTGACTCAGCCCTGATCTTACATCTGTTGATTTCAATTTTGGGGTACAGCTGAGAATCCACTGGCGGTCCTGGTTTTCGACATAACTGATACATATTCACAAGCACATAGTGCTCATGTAGACAACAGAAGAACTGTAATTTAATATCGACATTCTTCTCACAATAAAAAAACTCTCCCAGGCAGAGGGAATCTGGTACGTTGAGGATGCGTGGGGAATGGAAAGGCTCCATGACTACCTTACGTAGAGAGGTTTTAGGCAATAGAATCAGCAGTGAAGAAAGAAAAATAGCCTAACGATCTTAATTACAGTTGCTTGAAGAATATCGAAAACCTTCACAGATCTTTATAGATGGGGACTGTCACAGTCAACATACTGCTGAACATATTAAAAGCTACATTCCAAATACATGTCAGAAAAGAATCTGAGAAGGGAGATATCATAAATTAAGGCCACATGTTCAACTTTAGAAGCCATTAAGGCATTAAAATCTAATAAAAATAATTCAATTACTAATTATGTGCCAAGATAGGGACTACATATCATTGCTGAACCACAGGAATGAGGACATAGGATCAAATTAAAAAGTTACCTACAAGTCTGTGAAGATGTTAGCTGAATATATAAACATGCATAAATAAACTGGGTCAAAGGCTCTAAGCCATGCATAAATGAGCTGTTTTGAATATTAGTAGTGGTACATCTTAATATTCTACAGTTGCTGTGAGTTTTAGAGAGAACCATATATCTTTAACACATACACAGTTGTTCCCATGGGCCAACACTCATTTAGCACTCGAGACTGTAAAATTAAACAATGTAAACCCGAGCCCCTGAAGATAAAGCGTTTTTACTTGAGCGCAAGAGACAGACAAAAAGCAAACAAATAAAGAACATATTATATTAGGAGGGGCAAGAGTTTTGAATAACATTTAATTAACCAGGCAGGGAAGGAGAGGTAGGGCGTAGAGGGGTGGCTGGGAAGAGTGGTTTCCACTTTAAATACAAGGAGGAGGGCCTCATCGAGAAGGTGACAATTGGACAAAGACTTGAAGAGAGGAGACAGGTAGTCATGTGAACGAGAAGAGCAGCATTCCAGGTATCGGAAATAGCACGTGCAAAGGTCCTGGGGTAACACTCTTCCTAGCATGTGGGAAGGAGAGTACAGCTGAAGCAGAGCCAATGAGGAGAAAGTAGCAGGAGGTGAGACTGAGGGGTCCAGAGGACCTACCGCACAGGGCTTGAAAGGCCATTTTGAGGACCATTACTTCGCCAGGAGTAAAACAGTAAGAAGAGAAAATTGTGAGGAGAGGTTGACATGGTCTGGCTTGTATGTCAGAAGGAAGAATCTCGCCCTGTGGAGAGCAGACAGCGGGAAAGTGGAGGAGGAAGTCGGGAGACCATTTAGAAGATTAATGCCGTCACCAGTGTGACACTACGATGGCTCGGAACAGTGGGGCAGCAGATTCCGTACACAGTTTTAAGGGACAGGCAACAGGGTTTGCTGATGGACTTAAGTTGAAGAGAAGGAGTCAAGGATAACTCCAAGGGTCTTGGTCTGAACAATCAGAAGACGGGCGGTGTCATTTATGGAGATGAAGAAGGCTGACACAGCACAGCATCGGTAGGGAATATCAAGATCGGCGTTTTGGGGGATTTTGAAATGCATATTAGACTTCACTGTGAGATGTAGAAGGCGGTCAGCTGGATACTGAGCTTGGTCAGGGATAACTACTGTATCAATTCTCAGAGAATAAGTAAATTAAACAAATGAGGCGACCGAGTCAGATATAAGACAATTTCTCATGAGCAAGATGTGCCTAATGGCCTTAAAATCCCTTTAGAATATACGGTGGTGCCCAAACACACTGTACTTCTGCAGGACAATTATTAGTTAAAGAATGAGTAAGCTTTAACAAACGAGTCCGTTCTGAAGGTCCCTGTGCAGGGAGCGCCTGAAGGGGCTTTCACAAGGGAGGGCTCCAGGCAACTCCCAAAGAGCCTGCCGTGGCTTTTGAGGGACTTCGACAGTATTGGAATAGCTCGGAGCTTTAACGCTAGTTTGCAGAGAAACTCTTCATTTGGATAGATAAAGTTGGCTTGTCCTTTTGTTGGGAGAAAAAGGCTTTTTACAGTCGCTCTTACGAGTATTAAGGTTAAAGTCTGAACAGCGACTAGCACTGCCCTTTGTCACTCACCCTTTAATTAAAACAGATGCTACAAATTACACATAAACAAAAAGTACTGATTTTTCAAACACTGTTTACCTATGAATATAATGAGGTTTGCTCCTCAGGAAGAACCGAAAGGTGATATGATCACTGGCATATGGTAAAAAAAAATACACTAATACATACATAATATATATTTATACATAATATTAATGTATAAAAATATATATACACACACAGAGTCTCAAAAACATATATACATATATATCTCAAAATATCATTTTACATAATATATATATCTTTGTCCACCCTAATTGACAAGAGTGTATTTATGGATAAGAGGAAAATTGCAGTGATTCCAAAATCTGAGTTTTTAAAAAAATCAGTTGGTGTTACAAGTATGCTGGAAGTTTTCACGAGTGCAGACTTTTATGGAAATAAGACCTGCTTACTAGAAAATTAACGGAAAACTACTTCCTTGAAAGCTGAGGTTTTATTTGGGGGAAAAATGCTATTTTTCAAGCTATTTTCACAACCTCGTGCCTTCCCTTCCTAATTTTTAAACAATAGGATTTCAAGACAGTTTTTAGTGTCTGATTTGTGCCATAAATCACACTGGACCCTTTTCAGAGAAATGACCATTAACGTGCGAAGTGTCACTTTGTCGTTAAAGTTGGGACTAGACGTGGAGGCAGCCGCGGCTGCAAGTCTCCTTTATGTTTTTCATGCTCGATAACATCGACACAACAGGCAATGGGTTAAATATCTCTCAGGGGTCTTTAAAACGAAACGGGATGCCTTATTAACTCATTTCCCACTGTTTTGACTGAAAAAAAACAAACCCTAACATATTCGGAAATTCAGCAAGCTCTTAAGAGCATAAAGTTCTGAAAAGCAGAAATTATAACAAAACCGGGTCAGCCGGATGGTCAGCAGCATGCGGGCACTGAGTGGAAGCCAGATAAGCCCGTAAAATACGACTTGTGCTGGGGAAGGCAATGGCGATGGGGGAGGGGAAAGCTTCGTTGATCTGTTTAGTCAACAGGTGCGAACTAAAGAGAAGATGAAACCGTCACCTTGAATCACAAAGCTGGAGGGAAAGAGGGAAGAAACAGCTAAACGTTACTCATCTCAGCACTGGTGGCTGCTGGTTCTAGGACCAAAAGGCTCTGTTCCCCGAGGCGCCTGTCGCTGTGCAGACTCCCTGGGGAGCAGGAGAAGCGGCCTCCAGGGAGTGAGGGGTGGGCTGGCTGACGGCGGGCATTAAAATGACAAGGGAGGCAGGGCCTTAGGGGGAGGGGCCTGGCTCTAAGCCGGGCTCAGGGTTTTTCGGGCCCCGGTCCGGGCTCAGAAGGATGCAGAAGACAGAGGGGTCGAGAAGAGGGACATAAAGTCTCGTGACCAGGAGTGGTCGTCAGACCGCGACCTCCCTGGCCAGCTCTCCAACGAGTGTCTGGGGAACGGAGAGGGAAGCCTCAGGGATTAATAAATAACACTGCCTGTCTCGGAGGATTTCTGTGAGGGGAAACGTAGCTAGTCCGTGAAAACATGAGAGAATATTAGCCACTGTAGCCACTGAAAAGAGCAGAGTTTGAGGACTCTGTCACAATCAGGATGATGGTGGTCAGAATCCGAAAGAAAGGCAAACATATATTTTCAAATGATAATTAGGCGAGAAGGGGCAAGAACTCTCAGGATGCCCGATCTTAGCTTGTCCCATCTGGCAGCAAAGCTTGGCTTAAGGCGCTGACTTCCTAAGGAGGGGAGAGCTTCCCTAACTCTGGACGAGGGTGATCCAACAGAGGTAACGTCCATCTCATGAAAATATCAATTCAAGCTATGAAATTATATTCCCCTTCACGAAGAAGGGTTCATCAATCATTCCTGTGCACACAATACAGGACAGAGTCTCTTGATTAAACAATTATTTCCTGCCAGTCTATGAACAGGACACTCGATTAGGCTACGGTGCTGTTCGTTTTCTCATAAAGTGTCAACGGTGGTCGGGGAGAAGAGACGTTTCCAACCCCAGATGAGATGTAAAGAACAAAATTCAGAACAGTGTTTTATAATCCGCAAATATATATGAGGGACTAATTGCAAGAGAGAGCAAGCGAAAAGTACCAAAGGTTGGGCTTGAAGAACTCAGCCTTACCACTGAAGTTTAAGTAAGGAGCAGGTTCAGAGACCCATGTTCCCACCTATTGCATGAAGCTGCACCAAACGGACGAATGTATGCATTACTGTTATTTAGCATGCTAATGGCGAATGATCATAACATTTATTTGCCTGTGTCCCAATCGATATGATGCTTTCTCCATGTAAGAAAACACACGTCTGCCCTTGAAACAATACTTCACTAACAGGCAAGATAGCAAGCAGCATAAATTAACAATGAGGATTTTATCCCTGGACACAGGTCTCATATTTTAAAGAAAGGAAACCGCACTAAATCCATGAAACTATTTGTGGCCAAACCACAACGCATAACACCAGTTAGTTATTTACTCCGGAGTACAGTTTATTAAGTCCCTGAACTTCTAAAAGCTGTAGAGCTAGTTTACAATTTTCTTAAAGCAAAGACCTATGACTTGAAGATGGATAAAACAGAAACAATATTTATTTAATATGCCATTTAAATACCAACTGTAGCTAGGTTTAGAGGAAGGAAAAAAAAAAAACTATCTTGGCAAGGGCAGTAAATTAAAATTATGACTTAGATAAAATGTACATTATTAGTCCTGAGGGAAGCGTGGTCCTAAGTCATATCTCAAAAGCACTGAAGTATACTTGACAAAAAGCACAGTATTATTATAAATTATTTCCATTTCCATTATATTATAGTCATCGCAGGCACAGTAATTGCATATTTGCCTTTGCATAAAACCAACATTATCACCATGCCACATAATTCAAATGTCTTCATTTTCTTGGGTCGTGTCAGTCATCCTATTTCTGAGATTTGAGGAAACTGAAGACCCAAAATGATAACCAAGCCGAAGCAACAGGTAGACCAGATGACTCTGTTGATGCTACCGATTCATTTTTTTATTAGCTGATTGATTCAAAGTGAAAGTTTGTTATTAATCATTCAAGAATTGGCACATTTTTATTTAGTGAACAGAATACAATGTCTTTAAAAGGAATTTATTCATGACCATTGAAACACTTTTCCCTTAAATCACATGTTGCCTAATCACTCGCCTATTTGCCCTTAATTTATAGAACCCCTTGTCTGGGGGAATCAGATTTATATGGTCTTTATCTGCTTTTTAGCTACTGCTGAAGATTTAGCTCTGAAGCTTTCGATTTAATAATTCTTTGTGATAGAACACTCCGAGGTACTTCCTGGAGGTCTAGTGCATCAATGCAAATTAATGGATAATTGATTTATAAAGGGGGTTGCAGAGGCACTAGTAGTTCAGAAACTGATGAAGTAAGGTAGGCTTGCTTAGCGACTTACACCTTATTAATTAGAACTTTAGTCTATCATAAATATATATTTAACTCTGTTCTCCAGAAAGATAACTTAATTACAGAAAAAAAAAAAAACACAGCATGGCTATATATAATGAATACATACATTCTATACTGCTTAAAAATAAGTTATAGTCATCTGAACTTTATAACAGCTTCAGGTGTTACTCCGTAATTCCCAGATTGTTTGGGTATTTCCCCCCCTCTTCCTTCTTTCTTCTCCTCTTTTCTTTTTCATAAATTGTTCACTATTTTGAGGTTATTTTAAGAGCTGGTTATGTAAAAAGGAATAATACTTAGTCCATAGTTTAAAGAAGCTGTGGTGTATGTTTATTATACGTAGGAATTATAATAATATATGTAAGATTAAGAAATTTAAATGTTTTTTTCCCACATATTACGGAAATAAATCATTTATTTTCCACATCACTACTTTAGCTTCCTAACCAGTTCTAATAAATTATGGGAATATTTTAAAACTTTAAGAAAAAAGAATATCTTGGACCCAACCAAGAAAGAAAGTAAACACTGCAAAGAAGAGAGAGTTTTTGACGCAGAGCTCAAGTTAACAGATAATCGCTGACTCAAAATATCGACTGCTCAAATGCATTGGTTTGAGTGTATGATTGATAAAAATTTTCATTCCTTTTTATGAGAAAGAAATCAACTTATCTGAGTGAAAAAAGCCAATTAAGAGTTATCACATTTGTTATGTGTGGAGGGTTTTCTAAAGTAAAAAAGGGCTCACTAGTATTTATCAAATCTTAATTTATAAAATCAAATTTATTTTTCTGGTGCTATAAAATAATTTGGCCCAGGCACAGCAACATTAAGGAAACATTAAGGAGAAATATTTTCTGTTTTCAGTGCAGGATTGTAGAAGTCTGGATTTTAATGTTACAATAAAAATGGTGCTTAGTTTAAGTTTGATGTCTGAAATGTATTGTCTACTGAACATACACTTCTTACCAACAATGTGATATTGTTAGGCAGAATTAAAGAGAAGAAACCACAGTCTAGTTGTAGAAAAACTTTGTGATTTCACAAATGTCAGGAAAAACAGGCTAAATCACACACAGAGACATATACAAAGATGAAATAACTAGAGAGTGATGTTTTGATGTACATAAATTTCATTTTGATACATAGAATTTTGCCTCATTAAAGTAAAAGTTTAATATTGCTCAATCTTATTAAAGTATCTTTCATTATTTGTGGCAAATGGGTACTATAAAGTGTATAAATGTGTTCTTATCAAGATCCATGATCCACTTTGAAGGAAATTACATGGCACTAGGAATAGGCAAATCTAAATTAACATAACATAAATGAGCCCCTTCACTTTGTGAATCAGTGTGTTCTATGGCATGTGAAATTCTAAATTCTGCATTATTTTCACATCAGAGGGGACTAATTAGAAAACATATTTAAGAATTCTACTCAAAATCATATTTGCTTGTTTTATTCGAGTCTTTAGAAATACATTGATTCTACTGAAATTTTACATCATTTATTTCTACAGAGCCTCTCACATTCTCTTTGCTAATACCCCCTAATCAAAGCAAAAGACCTATACTTGCAAATGAACATTTTTCACATTAAAAACACAAATTAGTTTGCTAATTACATTTATATACACATATTTTTGAAGTTCTTAGAGCTTAGACACGTGAGACATACCCCTCCCTTCTCCCCATCACGGTTTTTGTAACCGTGAGGTAGCAGCCTGAGCACAACGCGGTGAAGCCAGCAGGGGGCGAACGCGAGAAAACTGCCCCTGTCCCCACCCCCGACCAGCTCATTATCCGTCTGTCAATGTGTAGCTCTGCTGGTGTCAATTTTTAATGGGATGTAAGTTACTAAGGCGTTTCTGACTTTACGTTCATCAAAGGGCTGGGGTGGTACATGTGTTTGCAGCTACGTTTAAAACCATTAAAATTACAGCTCTGAGTTCCAATAAGAAGCTCCGCAGAAGAGCAAATGAGAAATTTAAAGGAAAACAGGATATCTGAGCTCTATCATCTTCTTTGATGTTAGGAATAACTTACATTTTTAGGGTTACCAATGACCTCATTTAAATTAGAATATTATCCTATTTGTTCCATCAACAACACAAGGTTATTATGAGACCCAAATGTCGTAATGTTGATGAAAAGCATCCTACAAAATACCAGGCATTTATGTCATTATCGTTAGGATTAGAAAATCATATGCAAGTGACAACTACTTTTAACTCATTAAAAGCACATTTTTAGAGCTGAAAAATCCTACAAGTAGCTTTATTTACTTTTCCTTTTCAAGGATTTCAGGTAGCTTCATATTTCCCTTGCTAATGAGCACCTTTCAATTGCTTTGCTATTACTGATTATTTTCAGTGGTCCTTATATTAGTTAGGAGTCCACTGGATACTATCCATGGAACACTGACTCAGCTTCGACTACACAGTAAGAACACGTATCGCCTCTATCATCTCACGTAACAAAACAGCCCGAGGGATGGTGATCTCAGCGCCCTATCATATCACACGGAATCCCAGTTCTTTGTCTGTCTTCACTTTTCTTACCTTCAGTGTGGTTCTGCCCTAACACAGACTCTCTCTTTTGGGTCTCCAAATGGGTAGGTTGACCAGCACTGGCTCACAAATACCTTCCTCATCTACGCACCAGCAAGACGAAAAGAATTCCCACGACTGGCTCATACCGATGTATTAATATGAAACAGTCACCTTTATTTTTGCGGAAAAAGGGCCAGTTGTTGGTTGATCACCGCCATCTAAAAACAGAACAGGTTTAGGTTCTGACCCTGGTGTCTTGCCTCTTAAAAATTCCTCCCAATGCTCCTTCATGGGATTACAAACCTAGGTAGAGCTTTTGATGTATTTACAGACTGTTCACTCCTCATCTAGTTGTGAGTACTTTCTCCAGACTATCTTGTGCCACTACTAAGATTTAATGATTAGTTAGAGAAATAATACTGAGCTGTGAAAACAGTAATCTACGATGACATATTAGATGCATTCGGTGGTACTACCAAATGCTACCTCCTCACTACCTCCTTACATGAAGTTTTATTCCATAAAGTATCTATTTAAATGTGCTCACTTTTTTTACTTTCCTAATCAAACACATTGTTCTGGCCCTATTAGTGCTTTTCTTTCCTTCACTCATTTATTTATTCTTGCAAAATTGTTTATTATGCACCAGCTCTATGTAAAAGCACTATGCTTCATACTGTGAGCAATTTCCATAATTTTTTAAAATTTTAAATTGCTTTTATCAATAATAATAGTAATTAAGGAGACTATAAGTGCATTTTTTATTGAGATAAATTCAAGAAGTCATGACGTCTTTATAAAAATAAGTAATATAGGCAATAAACTTTGTGGCAGTTCATAGAAGGGAAAAGGAATAAGAAATAAAATAAATATGGAAGATATCATAAGAGGTGATGGTCCGAAACTTAAAGGTTAGATAAGTTTTTTCATATTTGGAAAAAACATAATTTATTACTAATTATTAAGATGTACTCTAAATCCTATAAGTATACCTCGTCTATTAGACTGTGAGAGTCCTCCATGTGATAAATGGTTTTCTTCATTTTTTATACTTTCAGTGCCTAGGATGTATTTTTATTCATAAAAGTATGATAAATGGATGAAGAAAGGAGAGAATGAATTAATGAATGACTTCTAGGAGGACATTAGTGAATCCAACCAAATAAGATAGGAATAAATGTAATATGTTTGAGAAAAAGCGATAAAATCAACGGGACCTCAATGGAGCGAGTGAATCAACGGAGCAAATGGGAAATACCATTTAAAAGAAAAATTTGGGACAGGCTCTATGCAGAGCTTTGGTAGGTCAATCTAGGTATTTTAAAATTTACTGGATAAATTGCGGTAGTCCCTGGGGCTTCTGAACTAAGGTTAGCATGATGAAATAAATTTTATATATCAATGCTTCTTAATTCTCTCTGCCCCACATTCACATAGCTCATTTTTCTATAGAGGGGGACCCAAAAAAACCCTCCAGAATTTATTTATAAAAAATTGTGTATTTATTCTTACAGGTCACCTTCAAAGTACTCTCCATGTGATGCAATACACCTATCGAGACTTTTTTCCACTGCTCAAAAGTTTTTGAACTTGTTGATTTTGATGCCTTTTAGTGCTTTTCTGTTTTTTGTTTTACCTCTTCCACAATGGCAAAATGTTTCCCTTTGAGGACTTTTTTTTCATCCAGGGAAACAAAAAAGTCGCTTTGGGTGAGATGGGGTGAGTAGGGAGGGTGGGGCATGGAGGTCACACCAGTTTGGGTCCAAAACCACTGAATACTCAGCGTGGTGTGGGCAGGTGCGCTCGTGAATCACCTGTTGTGAAATGGGCAAGCACATTGAGAGGGTCTTCAAAAAAAATTCACTGAAGCCGAAGGTAGCCTCTCACAACAATGCCAGCGGGTGCACTGACACAGATGGGCTCCTAGGACACTCGCCTAGTGGGGAAGCCTGTACTACAAGGGGCCCGCCCTCCAGAAGATAATTCTGGATTTTTTTGGTATCCCCTGCATTTATTCTAACTTTTCTGAAAGGCAGTGAGTGACCAGAAAGAAAAAGGCTGGAGACAGGAATGAACAGACTTTGAAGCTTGGAAATTCTCCATTATGGAACAGAGACGAAATAAATCTGGCCTCGATTTACAATGTCACAGTTAGTCCTCATCTGTGGAGACATGATGGCTTTTGTAGCTATAACAAAAATTCTCCTTCCAAGGTTTTCGAAGTTAATGGGTAGATATTTAACCCACTGATTTTTAAAAATTGGTTATTAATTAAATAAGCTTGAACCTAATTATATCAGAACGGACGAAAGTTCTGAAAAGATTCAGGGTGCTGAACTCTTCCTTCTCTTCCCAGGTCTTATCTTAATTTCTCTTTATAGAATTACTATGCAAAACTCCTTCATTTCCCCTGATATTTAAATGTGAAAATTCAGTGCTAAATTTAAACATAATTCCGAAATATGATGGATAATTCAACCACAGTTCACCTACAGTAACTTTACTGAAGAAAGACGAGAAAAAGGTAGAAAGCATATAATGTCTTTACTTTTTGAACATCGTTTTTTAAACAGGCGCCTTATCTTTAGTAAACATATGTTAGCCAGGTATTTTAACCAAACAAAATAAAGTCTTAGAGTTGAGTGAAAACTTCTACATTTGCATGCCATTTAATTTAATATATAACAGTTACTTCATAAGTTCTCAAAAACAGAAAAGGAAAATATCTACATACATTTGATCCAAACAAGGAAGCAAAATGTAGGTATAGGGGCATTTTTTCAAAACAACAAATGTGCACCTAAAGAATTCCATTTTCAGCCAATTAACTACAAAGGGAATTTATATCAGCTGTTACATAAAATGCATATAAAACTATCTTATTAAAACAGATTCGGACAAATTATTTTGCTTTCAAATGACCATAAATAAAAGTAAAAATGATGAAACTGTATGGAATTAATATGCCACCCACTCAGAATATACTGGTTTTCATTGTTACCCATCAGTTTTATAATGAAATGTAAATATGATGGCTCTTGATTTATATATATGCCACCGGGAAATTTCTGGGTTTATTATCAATATTGGCTCATAATACACAGCCCTTCCTGATAGGTGTGTGTATATATATATATATATATATATATATATATATAAATGTACATAGAAAAAATATATAAAACTGGAAAAAGACAGATACTTCTCCTAATACTTAATATGATATTAACTGGGTCTTTAGAAAATGAGCAAATTTAATTATAGTTACAAAACAATAAACGACAGGGCAAATATAGAGACAAGAGATTCTGACCTGGATATACGGAGTTAGATTTACCTTCTGCCCAAACTTTTGAGGGAAAAATAAGGATGTGCACTGTCCCTGGGGACAATAACAACACACCATGGGTATCATAACGCCATGTACAATGCACACAAGAACGTGGGCATGCATTACCCTCGGGCGCACCTTATGCTCGGCAAAATATGGGGGTCCCCGCTGAGGGGTCAGGAGACTCGAGGCTTGGGTGTGACGTGCAATATTTGGATCCTACCCGCAGGCTTAGTAAAAGAGATCTTTTCCCCCAATTTACAGAACTACTACTACGAACAGAATAGCAGAGAGGTGCTATATTGATACTTTACAGAAATAAATCAAGAATAGGAAAGCTCATTTTTTTGCAGTCTGATACACACAGGTTCATAGAGCTGACGATCATTTGTCGAATGCTAACGTGCCTACCAGAACTTCCCTGTGGGGTTTTAAATCCCTGTGGATTAACATCCTGGACGCAGGGTCCCCTCTGACCCTTCCTCACTACGATGCCCTTGAAAGTCCTTTGACCTCCCTTCGCCTCGATGAAGTAGCTGTAAAGTATGAGCGCCCTGTTGATTTGCAGAGTAAATGAGAGATCGTGGAACATTCCAGATAGCATTCCTAGCAGGTAACAGGTAATAATGAATAATTATTAGCACTCTTCCTTTCATCTCCTATGAGCGACTCGTTAGATCTCCTCATTAGGTCGACTCCGTTTGGCAGCGGAGTTTGTGGCAGGGGCCTGCGGATTTCATGCCCTCGTCTGTGCCCCTGAGAACAGAGAGACGGGCATCACCACGAGGACGGCAGGGACAGTAGGATGCTGCCGCCTGGGGATGAAGGGCCCTGCCAGCCACCCTCAGCTTTCGCTGAGACGAAAGGGAGGGTAAGGTTTACGATCAGGGTTATTGTCCAGCACTGGACGGATTTCGGAATACAGTCTCGCTCAAAAAAGTAAAACATTATATTCACAATATTAGAACTAATCTACCACCGAGTAAATAAAGTGCTTGGTATATTTCAGAGCAACAAAACTAATGCTAAGAAATAAAAGTAAATAAAGGCTTTCTCAAGTGTGCTGAGACGTGCCTAAGGTAAAGTTAAATATTAAAATGAGGCTCTGAGATAGTACGCGATTCATCTTTTACCCACATATTCTCCTTGCAAAGACATATCTTACTGTCTGGGGAAGACACAGAGCTTTATGCGGGGGTGGGGAGGAACGGCCAGTTTCAGTCTCACGGCTAACATCACTATGTCTCCTTTAAAAAGGAAGCTCCTCATCATAATTACACACCGTGAATAATATATTTAGCACCAAACTAGGATGATGGCTAGGATAATTATATTTCCTATTGGAAAACTCATTGTAAACTGTATCTTACTGTTGCTCATGCAGCGAAAGGATCTGTTTTACCTTTTGCGTTTTGTTTTTTTTCCCCTTGGTTGAACTGCTTCGGGTTCAGAAAACAGCATGTGGGCTTCCAGTTGGCATAATTTTATCCCTGTGCGAAAGTTCAGTGCAATTCAACAAGCACGTATTGGCTGCCTATTCTCTGTACAAGGCCTGGCATTGATAATCCATGGACCAGTCAAAGACGCATGGGCCCTGACGGATGAGAATGGAAGGCACAGTGTACGCTATTAACATAAGGAATGCCCCAGCAAGTGCGGGACGTGAGGTGCATTTTACAGGAGGGACGTGACTGATGGAGGGGACTCTTCATTCATGGAGTGCCTCCCAACTTTGGGAGATCTCTTTGTTTTTGTGTTTCCCCTTTTCTTTGTTATTTTTTCATTTCAGAAGGTCAACATCCATGAACAGTTTTAACATTGCCTTTCATTACTGCTCTGTAGTAACTTGTAGTTCAGAGAGTCTCCCTTTGTTTCTATTGCTCTCAGGTAAATAAGTTATTTATATTTTAATATGCCACGGGGTTAAATCCTAAAACCTAATTTTGTCCTTGGATGAGCACAGCTGAAATCACTAGGGGTCTCACTGAGGTGGTCGGCTGAGTAAATAAATGTTTCACGTATAACCACATCTAAGGACAGAGTTTCTTTAAAAGACCAAATCCAAATATAAGCGTGGAAACATTTCTGACATTACACTGGCCAGGGGTTGCAAAATCAGATAATGTATGTGAAATTACCTTGAGAAGGATAAGAAGCAGCATGAACACAATGTAACCTTATTATTAAAAGGAAATGAGGGATCGCGAACAAATATTTCTACAGCCCACATTCATCTATAGATGGGTTACTTCTTTGTTCAAACAAAACTCAGAGACAAGACTTTAAATCACATAAAATTAAAAACCTTGTAAGTTTCCAAATGTTGCGTATTTAATTGTCATAATCTACATTCTGCTCTTAATGCCTATAATCCAGCTTTACGTAATCCAACTCTCAGGATGAATAAAGCTTCTTATATGTAAATGTGATGTGGGATGTGTGTGTGTGTGTGTGTGTGTGTGTGTGTGTGTGTGAGAGAGAGAGAGAGAGAGAGACAGACAGACAGACAGACAGACAGACAGGACCTGGCTTGGTTTAGGGTGGGAGGCTACTTATTTAAAAAAGAAAACATTTCCCAGATGGTGCTGATCGTCTGGTCCCTTCTACAGCTCTTACCAGATATTTTCTAATTCCAAAGCCTCAGGCCCTGGAACAATAACTATGCTGTGTCAACTTCAGTAAGTGCAACTATTTTAGAAAGAGCTCAGGAGAAATTCATCCAACTTCTCAGACAATTCCTCCCTCCCTCCCTCCCTCCTTCCCTCCCTCGAATAGTTTTTACGGAACTGCTATGCAACAGCTATTTTACCCAGAAAGTAGGGCAATACATTGTTCACACTGGAAGAGACAGGTGTGTCTACAGTCAGTCTAGAACAGTACGACGCCTGTGGTAACAGGGCTGTAAATGAATTCTTAAGCACACATAAAGGAAGGAGCATCTAGCGGTGCAGGCCTGGGGGAGCGGGAGGGCCGAAAGATCCTGCGGCAGGGGAGCATCTAAACTGGGCCTCGGAACCTGAACCGGAGGCCGCCCCAGAGAGTGAACGGTACAAAACAGCAGGGAGAGAGGTTACTTTGGTATTTGGTACAACGGGGCTGTCAGTGATGCGGAGGGGGTGTCAGAAAGTAAGTGTGAAATGAGAGGAGTTTAAACTTTATCCAAAGTTTGAAAATTTGAAAGGAAATGAGCAATTACCATTGTTTGTTATGATGACAAGTCACAAGGCGTTTTCTCTAACACACATAAGCTGGCCTGAAGAGGAATCTTTACGGGCTAGAGGCTGACAAGGAGCCCCCGTCACGGAAAGTGCAAAAGATATGACAGAGCAGAGTGGGACGTGACTTACTCAAGTGCTTTACCCACCGGTTTGGCCTGGGTGATGGTCAGCCCGTGGGATCACATGGCTGAGGAGTATCCCTACGGAACAGGAAAACTAAAGGCACCGAGAAGTCATCTCCAGGCTAATTCCACACGATCGGGGCTGGAGGCATGTGTGCGGGCATGTATGTGACTTAGAAGTGTGACATTTTTACATAAATGATATATTGCTGCCCCCAAACATTGCTCCCTTCGGTATACACTGGAGGAGACAGGTTTTCTGTACTGGGGGCCGACACCCCTGAGCTTAGAGGTAAGGAGGCTGCTCTCGGACGGGTGTGTGATTCAAACACCGGGGTGTGTGCAGAGTGTGGATAGTAGCTTTGCCTGTGGTATAAAGACAGGACAGACAAAGAGACATCGGCAAAAGGGAAACAGAGAGGAAAATCCGAGGGAAACCTCGACACGATGTGTCCAGCACGGTGGTCGGAAGACTGACCGGCCCTGGAAAACCCAGAACTCAGAGGTGCTCACTGACTGCAGGGGCTTCTTATTTGAGGAAAAGAGTAAAAGCTTTGAGAGTACGCTGTCCTGAGCTCGAAGGCGGGCTCTGCTACTCACTGTGACCCCTGTGGCTACTGTGCTGTATCTCCTCGACTGGACAGATTTATTTTGAGGATATGCAGAAATACAAGTATCTTTTCAGACTTCACCATGACCTGGTTGAAAATTATTCCTCAACATTATTCATAATGCTCACTGCGTAACCGTTTGAGTGTTAATCTGGTTCCCCAGATGGATGAATCACAATAGGAAAGGAGATGCTTTTGATAGGGTGTAACCACATCATTAATAAAAATTAACATTCTTAAGTATGGATTAATGAAACGGTTTTTCAGTTTTACTTGTTAGTGTCCTGTGAAGTTACCTAGGAAGAGAGGGACACAGGGAATGCCTTTGCCTCTCGGCGGGCACTAACACCTGCTTCGGGGCCTGGATGTCTGAGGGCCCCTCAAGGCACGCACACCCACGCACAGAGAATCTTCAAGGAGATTCCTTGATGTGGAGGAAATCAACTGACCTGACTGGAGTCATTCCCTTCCCAACTGCGTGAGAGCTAAGGAATCGTAAGTTCAAAATAAAGATAAAACAAGGTAGCTACTGATTGATGTGGAAAACTACCCTGAAGAAACGATATACTAAAAGTCACTGGATTCTGGATATAAAATGCCTTTCCTAATATTCACGGTCCAGCATTTGAGTTTTTAAAGCTAACCTACAAAATATATGACATGAGTAACATTTGCAAATCAAGTCCTGTTCATTGGATCTACTATTTGACTTCTTAAAATATCTGAAACTTGTACATAAGCCAATTAAGTGATGATTACTAAATTTTGAAAAAACAATTCTCTTGCTTTGATAAATCCAGCTAGCTTCCTGCACACACAGATTATTTTATTTTAATGACAGTAATTATTGACTTCACATGTAAATTTATAATTTGTCAAGGTAGGGACTTCAGTGACAGCAGAATTATATATATGAAGCATTTTATATTTCTTGGAGGGGGACAGCATTTAAAATACCTTTGCCACTTAAAGCACCTTATTAAGATGATGTTATTAATTCTTCTTTACACACGCAGTCCGCGAGAAAGAAATCAAACAGCATAAAATAGGACAGGCTTACCTGAGCGTGCGCCTTCCCCTCACGCTCCTCTCCAGAGATCCCCATCCACACTTTGGCGCGCATCCTTTCACACTCTCTCTATATCTACGTGCACATTAGCAACCGCTAATGCACAGGAGCCTTATTTAATGAAAACAGACTTCTATGGAGGTTTTCTTTTTTTTTCTTTAACCTCAAAGGCTGATTTAAAATGCTGATAACTATGAAACAAGACTCTATTGGGATGCTTTAGTTATTCTCTATAACACTTTCAGTTTAAATTAGATTTACAGACCTATTATTAAAAATTTGAAAAGAAGTATGCTGATCTAACAGGCTTTAATAATACGCTACTTCAATTCTAACAGCTGGCTGTGTGCGGGAACCACCTCCCTTTGACTTATTAACAATCTGCAGGGCATTTCATTAACAATGGAATAAAGAGCACTCTTTCCCACATTCCATAGCTGGGTAAAAAAAAAAAATCGGTGTGAATTGCCTTTGCTCTTGAAAAGTGACTAAAACAATCGCCCTACTTTTATTTGATCCTGTGGTGTCTGTTTGTTTGGTTGGTTGGTTTTTTTGGTTTGCCATGAGGAAATAAAATATTTTGACTGAATATTTCAAGCTGAGAATTCCCTCTGCCCAGAGATATCAGAGGTCCCTTTGAGGACTGGCCCCTGTAACATGCTGGGAACTTCCCACCTTGTTCTAGAGGTGGGTTCACAATACTTGCAACCAGCCAGCATCTTGTCAAACAGGAAACAATGTGAAAATAACACGAAAATGGTGGCCATCTATTCCAGCACCACGCACAGCATACATTTAGTAGGCGAGTGGTGGCTGGGATTGCCGGGGGCATATTTTCTTGAAGACAAAAGACGCAGTATTTAGGCTTAACACTAAACTGTCACATTTGCCAAATTCACTGTTGAATTAAGAGAAAAATCCCATGGTTTGTTCCACAGAATGCTGTGCCCTTCTCCATAGAGCTCTGGAGAACTGTGGGGGGATCTTAACCGGAGTGGCGCCATCCGAGTCTGCACTTCACCAAGAGAGAACAGCAGCTGGGCCCTGGCGCGGAGGGGGCGGGGACTCAGAGCTGAACCGTGGAAAAGGCACAGGGCTACACACTTACTGCCCTAGATTTGATCCCAGTGCTGCCACTAACTAGTCCTATGATTCTGGCAGACTTCTTTTCTCCAAGCCTTTATCCTCTTATTCATAATGCTCCTTAAATTCTGTCCTGACCCTTGACATGAACAAGGGTGGGCGGTTGCCTGCGGGAGTAGGGGGTGCTGGGGATAGAGGGGCAAAGAGGGAAAAATCAGGACCACTGTAACAGTACAATCAATAAAGTATAATTTGGAAAAAAAAAACACACACACACAGTGAATCCTAATGCCTTATAAGGAATCAGACTACTCGTGTTTTTCTGTTCAACTTCGTTTCTCAGGGTTTCCTACAGTCGTCCTTGAATAAACTCGCTTTAGGTGTGGCCTGTGGTAGGGGGTCAGATGAGCAACCAGCACAAAGGAAACTAAACACCAAAACTCCAAGATTTGGACATGTGACCACGATCCAATGGGGGTGATGACACTCCTAAAAAACTTCTCCCATTTTACTAACAGTAAATAGCCAACAAAATCATCCAAATACCTATTATGGCCACCTGAAGTTCAAGGGCTAGCACGTCTGGCTCCTGAAATCAAGGGCCATATCGAATACACTTAATTCAGTCCTAATTCTCAACACTCCAGGATTCTCACCGAGGGCAGTGGCCCAGGACCAGATCTGCCCACCGCCTGGCACGACTCGCCCGGCCCAAGGCACTGCATCCCCCGTGCTGTTCATTCGTCACGCCCTTCCTTTCTGACTAGTGCGATGGGATACAGCTGCTAAGTTTTATTTTTTCCATCTCACATTTGCGAGATGACCTTTAGATACGAAATGTTAAGTTCCATGTTGGGAACAATAAGGCTTAATTTGATAATACAGCAGTAGAGCAATTCACGCTGTGAAATCAAAAATATGACATCATTGAGATGATGGGTTCGATTTCTAAGGGAAAAAAGTAAGTATTACAAAGAAAAACGTTACCCTATGCTGAATAAATAATTTATTTCTATTTTAAGTCGACTGCTTTGATTGTAAGATTTCATCGGTTTCTGTCTCACTTTAAATTCTCAGATTATAGCTGCTGACTGCCATTTTTGTTTTGTTCAATCATTTATTTTCTTTGGGGGCTCAAGAACGCCTAATGATTTTGTTTTCGCTAAGATAGTGGATTCTTTTTTTAACTTCCATGCTGGAAGCCAAAAGATTAATCCTTTGGAATCTCAACAAATCACCTAATTAGTAACTTACTAAAAATGAAATAAGTTAATTATGTGTAATTCCTTTATAAAGATCAAATGCCAGGCAAATCACTTTCCTAAGGCTATTTCCTTCATTTGTAGCAAACATTAGAAAAATAGACATCAAATCAATTTTTACTAGTGCCGATAGCACCATGATACAATAAAGAGATTTCTAGGTTATTCTATTAGAAGGATGAGCTTAGCATGAGTCCTTGCTTATATTGTAGGATATTTTCTTAAATATCCTTCCTCAGAGCAAGAGCTGATGCATATTTTCACAAGCCAATGTGGTAAAATACACGATGCCACTTAAGCTAATTAAACTCAACCAACATAAACTGAGTACCTACGAAGTGCAAGGTAGTGTGAACTCCCGCCCAACCGCTGACCAGTTCTGAGATACTCTATGCTTCAAAGTCCTCATCGGTGGAATAGGGTTAGCGATATGTGGTACCTCACAGGATTACTGACAATGAAGTGACATAAAATGAGCGTCTGCTGTAACAAGCACTGAAGCGACCTTATCTTTGATTAAGAAGCAGAAAGGGGGTGTACCGATGCGGGAAGTGCACCCCGACATTTGTCTCTGACTGCATTTAACCTGGGTAAGAGAGCAGCCTTGGTTTCCACACAAGCAAATGCCGACTGGTGGCTGGCACTTCGTTCAGTCACTGAATTTTTGGAAAACTGGCGATCGCAGTGAATAGACTAGTCAAATAAATGTGGGGAAATTTGCCACTTACGCATTCACCCATGAGAGATAATGAAGAACCCTGCATCACAAGCAAGCTGTATGTTTTCAAAAAACGTTTCTGTTGACTTTATTGGGGTGACATTGGTTAATACAATTATATAGGTTTCCGCTGTACAGTTCTAGAACACATCATCTGTATATTGTATTGTGCCTACCCCCTCCGAAGTCAAGTCTCCTTCCATCACCGTTTATCCCCATTCACCCTCTCCTACCGCCGTCTGCTCCCCCTTCCCTCTTGTGATCACCTATAGGCTTTTAAGCTAACATCCCCCAAATCTTCACATCCACGGAAATGTGTCTGTTGAAGTTCTATCAGAAAATAAATAAGTAAAACCCCACACTGATCGTCACTGCACTGCACTCATTTTTCTCTTTCCCCAGGCTGCACCTACTTTTCTGCGCAAGAAGAACTTTCCGCGGAAAGTTCTGGTTGCTGATTGGCAGTGCGGCCCCGGGGGTCGGGCGGGCGACTGCTGGGCGGCCTCTGGACCCGCCCGTGCTCCGAAGGGAGAGGAAGGAGCAGAGGGGGATTTCCTTTCCGAAACTGTCCACTTGGTTGCCATTATGGATATTTTCGTCGCACACACGAGGCAACGTACAGGACATTTTCCATTCTGTCCCCTTCTTAATACATTCAAATGAATTAATTTCCTTAAAATCTGTCACCCAGAATAGAACACGTGATAGGCACACTTCAACCCGTGTGGAAGAAAATACAGCTATTGTTTCTTATGGGCTTGAGTCTTCCGTTAATGCCGACTAAGGTCGGCCGTATCGCCCTGCAGACGCATGAGCTTGACGCAAACAACAGCTCTCTCTGTTCGCATTAGGGTTTCCATGCTCTCTCTTGTCAAAGCCACACCACAGCCGACCTCAGCACGGAGCGGGGGTCTGAGAACGGCTTCCCAAGGCGTGTTACTCCGACGGCAAGAGCAAAGGCGGACAGCTGCAGAAGAACTTTCTGGGCTCCTGAGTCGGCGGATGGGTTCACTTCTAAGTGAGGATGCCCTTGGAGAAGCCCCCGAAGGGTGGTCGGTACTTTCGGGGGCTGAGAGGGAGGAGGGGGAGGGAGACTGGAGCTGGCCGGGCGCCGGAAGGAGAACGTTCCTGTTGGTCTCGATGGGTCTGCAGCGCCTCCCTTGCCGCTCTCCACACCTTCTCCACCCTCTGCCCTACTTTGGTGGCTTCTGCACCCTCAGTGTCCCGTGGTTCGTTGTCCACTACTCGACCTGCCTCTGCGGTTTACTTGAGATCCTCTTCTGTCCACTCCATGAAGTTGGTGTCCCTCCCAACTTGGACTTCCTGGCTCATTTCCTCCTTGTCGCCACCATCCCCCACTTTCACAAGGCTGACCGTGGTCCCCAATGCTAGTGCTGTGCTGGGGCTCCCGCGTGCTCCCTTCTTAAGTTTCAACGCACTCAGTCAAATACAGATGAGATGTGTCTCCAGGAATGTCTGAAAGAAATCTGCTACTAGATAGATGTAAGATGTCATCTTTACTTCCAAAATTAAACGTCCCTCTTTGCTCTGACCTGACTGACGTGTGCGGTCCCAGCTGCAGTCTAAGCCGGTGGCCACAGCCGTGGTCACCGGCATTGCCCCAGGTTCATCACCAGGCCTTCCCATTCGCGTCGCTACCAAGACACAGGGTGCCTCCATGCCCTTTGAACCTGTCCTTTGGCATTGTTCCATGGCCACGGTCACTGTCTCATTTCAGGTGCCTTTACTCTCTGTGTGGACTACTCTTGACATGATAACCTGGACAAAAGGTTTGGCAAATAGATCTGAGTTCTCCGTGCGCCCTGAGCTCAACTCGCAGACCCTTACTGTTCACGTTTCGAGGGAAACTGAGGCCCACTAGGTAGTCGTAGAGTGGAGGCCTGAACACAGGTTCTTTCTTTCTTCCTTTCTTTTCTTCCTTTCTTCCTTCCTTCCTTCCTTTCTTTTCTTTTTTTCTTTCTTTCCTTTCTTTTCTTTCCTTCCTTCCTTTCTTTTTCTCGTTCTCATTTATTTTAAAATGTTGTCCTTTGTTTTTATTAAATTTTTTGGGATGACATTGGTAACGGGATCATAGAGGTTTCACATGTACATTTCTAGGGCACTGGGGCTGTATATTGCACTGATGGACGCCCACCCCCTGAAGTCAAACTACCTTCTGTCACCATATATTAGGCCGCCCGCACCCTCCGCCTCCCCACTCCCTCCCCCTGGCAACCACCACATTGCTGTCTGTGTCCATGCGTTTCAGTTTTAAATCCCGCCTATGAGTGCAATCATACGGTTCTTAGCTTTTTCTGACTGATGTATTTCACTTCGCATAGTGTTCTCAAGGCCCATCCGTGCTGTACAAACAGCAGGACTTCGTCTTTTCTTATGGCTGAGTCGTGTTCCGCTGTGTGTATGTGCCACATTTAAAAAATGTGTTTAATCTTTATTGTTTTCCCCCCATTACATTTAGTCCCCTTAGTACCCCCTCACCCCTGGCAATCACCACACTGTTGTCCGTGTCGTCCGTCCTTTTTGCTCAATCCCTGCACCCCTCCCTTCCCCACCCCTTAGCTCTCATCCTGCTCGCCACCTACGAGTCTGTCCCTATTTTCCATTAGTTCAGGTTGTTCATTAGATTCCACATATAAGTGAAGTCATATGGTACTCATCTCTCTCTACCTGGCTTATTTCATTTACCATAATGTTCTCCAGGTCCATCCATGCTGTCGCAAAGGGTAAAATTTCCTTTTTTTTTTTACCGTCAAGTAGAAGTCCAATGCGTAAATGTCCCATAGTTGTTTCGTCCACTCATCTATTGATGGTCACTTTGGCTGCTTCCACATCGTGGTGATTGTAAATAACGCTGCCATGAACATAGGGGTGCTTATGTTCTTTCAAACTAGTGTTTTGGGTTCCTTCGGATATATTCCCAGGAGTGGCATTACGGGGTCAAAAGGCAGATTCATTTTCAAGTTTCTGAGGTATCTCCATGCTGCTTCCCACAGTGGCTGCACCAGTCTGCCTTCCCACCAGCCGTGCAAAGGAGTTCCTCTCTCTCCACATCCTTAAATTTCCCTTCTGATCCTTAGTAACCCCGCTGGGCTCTCGGCTCTCCCTCCCAGGTCTGTGTCATCTGCAAATCAGATCAACTTGCTCTGATGTTATTACTAGATTCTTTGATTAAAGAGAACAAAAATAAGGACATGTTTCCCAGGAAAGGGGTGGCAGTAATGCCTCAGAGTTGCCACTTGAAGGCCTCACTCTTTCTACAGCACAAGCGTACCCTAGTGAAGGGCAGGAAAACATGCCAGGTGTCCATAGAGCACCATAGACTGATCTGAGCTAGTGGCTAAAGAAAACTGATCTGTGACGCTAAGAACTACATGTCCAGACTAGGGTCCATGGAGGACGGCAGAGGCCCGCCTTGGCCCTCCTCCTCGTCTCCCCTCCGGGCACCAAGGGCCACAGCTCACACCCATGGCTGGGAGGCCAAATGCTGACAGTCACAACCTACGTTAGAGAGACTAACCAGCTGCTTCACAAAGAGTAACAGGTTTCCCTAAGGTTGAGAAGCTTCAAAGACAACCTCTACCACGGTCTCACAAAGAGGAGGCCTTTTGCAATTCTCCCAGCTCACTTGCCTTCTCCTCAGTAACTCTGTTGCCCACGGCAGTGGTAGAAGATAGGGTAGGTGGACCTCTGTGTGTGTGTGTGTGTGGTGGTGGGGGCGGCGCGCATGGTCCTTAGGCAACGGTCCACCAGACACAAGCCATCAGAGGGCTCATTGTGCTTTGTCAGCCCGTGCCTAATTCTGTTTTATTTTTCCTCCCAGCCTCCAAGCAAGGTGTGGAGAGGTCACACTCATAAAAGCTCATAAAGACAGCACCTTCCTTTTCTCTTGGTCTGTGGCTATTGAATTTGAGGTCAAAATTACATATTACAGGAAAAGCTAGTGAATTTAATTATGGCTTTTATGTTCAACTCCAGATTCTGCTATAATAGATTTTGCCAAAGGCTTTATTAAAGCAAGTTAAAGTTATGGTATCTGTCTAGTGCTCAGCCATTTCTGCCTCCAGACAGTGCACTCCTGCAGCCTGGCTAAGTTTTAGTGCTTTTCACGTGGGGTGTGCGCGTGCCTGAGGGTAGGAGCTTCTTCCCCAATGAGGATTGCTTGTCAAGGAAAGCACCTTGATCTTTCAACCTGTCACTTCTACTAGAAACAAACAATAACAACGAAAAGGTCCTAAGGTGATTTATCTGTAGTGAGATTCTTGATGGCTTCATTAATTACTAAGTGTTGATAAAGCACCCATTTAATAATCAATTCTTACATTTTTTGCAGAGGAATCTGTCCTGTCCCCCTGTGCAAATGACCAATGACAGCAGTCCCTGCCATTTCACGTCTGTGTCTGCGAGACCATCCGTCTTGGCTGGCTGCAGACCTGCAGCAGCTGGGTGCCTTCCCTGACCCTGGGTGGTTCGGAGACAAAAAAATTATGCGAGTCACAGCTCGCCTGTTGCATATGTCTGCATATATCGCTGAATTCGCAAACTGCAGGATTTTGCTTTTGGTGGAGAGTTAAAATTTATATCCCTGATCTACACCCTTTGCTAAGAGCTTTTCTTACAAGAACCCAGAAGCTCTTTTTTTCTTCACCGACTTTATTGAAAGAGATTCCAGTGTCCCTTCTCTGATACTCACTTTCCTTTTCCAGGTTGAAATCCACGTCCCTCGTGGAAGAACGCTGAGGAGAAAAGCGAGTGAAGTAGCCACACCTCGCTTCTTTCTTGCTGTGTGTTAGCATGAGACGGCATTCTCATCCTGACTTATCTGTTTTTTGTTTTTTGGGTTTTTTTTTTTTTTTTGGTCCTAACATACTTTAAATTTTTTTCCCTAAAAATTGCCTTGCAGGTATTTTTCATAAGTCCCAGCTTATTTAGGCCTACCAGACCCTCTGATGTATTCCTAACAGTTAATTCTCTCAAGATCCTTTTCTTTATGATCAGCTAATTCCTGCTAAGGTGTTGCTGGCTGATAATGGCTTAGTGTATCAACCTTTTAGGACAGCACTTGCATTTTCACAACTGCTTCTAATTCCTTAACCCCAAAGAGTGCATGACAGGCGAATTTTGAGTAGTCTCCCAGAGACCCTACAGAAAGAGCTCTGGAGAGAAGAGATTTTTTTCCTAAACTCCCACTAATCACAGAACAGATTTTCAAGTGCTTATCTGTACATAAGTATTATTCCCGTAAATAACACAAAACAGTCAATGAGAGGCAATGTCATGAGCATTCCTCACCGCAGGCAGCTGCGAGATGAAGGGAGGAGCGGCTTCTTTGAGGGGCTTCTAAGACAGAACCCATCTGACTTTTCAGCCCCTTTATTCTGATCTGATGGATTTAATTGGAGATTTAATGTAAGAATGTTTTGTGGAGCACTTAATGCAGTAATTACAATTTTACCTGAAAAGTAATTAAGAAAATTCCAACTAAATGCAGGCATCTGGTGACCAATGTATTTATCTTGGTTAGGGGGTGAGTGCCTAGAATCAGACAGAGATTCAAATCCTCACTGACTCTGAAGAGTGGAGGGTCCTTAGGCAAATCACGTAACTTTAAGGCATAACTTCTACCTGTGTTAATAATAATAGTCACCTGCTAGGGCCATCTTGAGGATTAAAAAGTTAAGTAGAATGTTCAGAGTGGGTGCTAAAACACGGTACAAAGCTCGCGACTATTATTGTTAGAGCATGTACGTTTTTAAGTAGAAAACGTGGCGAAATTCTTCACATCATTCTGGGGTTCTAGGGTCCCTACAGGTGACCATCACTTGTCTGAGCAACAAATGGAAAATGAGCAATTATTTCTATTGAGATTCTAAGACCCATCGGTCTGTTTGTTCACTTATTGATTTTTCTTACATTCTTTTATTCATGTAGCATGTGTTAAGCACCTATTGTACTATATGTAGAAAAGCAGTGATATTTTACTCATATGTGGAATCTAATAAACAAACTGAACTAACAAGCAAAATAGAGACAGACTCATAGATAGACAGTAGGCTGACAGCTCTGGGGGAGGAGCTAGGGGTGGAGCAATTGAGCCAAAAAAAAAAAAAAAAGAGAGAGAGAGGGAGACAAAGAACTCTCTTTTTAAAATATAAAAATAAGTTTTAGAAATGTTTAGCAAAATTCTTATAAGGAAAAATTAGAGCTATTTTTAAAGGAAAAACTAAGGTGTTTTAATATAGGAGTGGGGCATGAGAACTACATAAATTAACTAAAATCACACGAAGTTAAGCAGGGGCCAGCTACGTGCTGCCTGACGTGGAACTCGGCCGACCTGACTGTAACCTCTTGACTAGCTTCTGTTTTGAATCCTTTCCTTCATGAAGTCGAGAACCCTATGAGCTTGGGGCTCGAGTCCCCACTAGGGCCTCCCTCCCTAGTGCCCAGCATCAGTTCTAGAGTGGATCTGTAACTTCTTAAAAAAAAAAAAAGGGTTTTAATTATTTTTAGAGAGAGGGGAAAGGAGGGAGAAAGGGAGGGAGAGAAATTGCCTCTTGCACGCCCCCTACTGGGGACCTGGCCTGCAATCCAGACTTGTGCCCTGACTGGGAACCAAACTGGCGACCCTTTGGCTTGCAGGCCGGCACTCAATCCACTGAGCCACACCAGCCAGGGCTGTAATTCCTAAAGTTAATGTCTAGGGAAAGAGCATGCCTTCACAACTTACATTTCAGTGCCAAAATAAGAGATAAAAATACAAGGTTGAATGGATCACATATCTGATAATAGCATGGTGCAGCTTATACTTTTTAAATAATAAGGGTGCAAAAAAATGTTTAAAACATACACACTCCTGTGTCCTAGCACAAAAGAGCATACACTTTTCTAACAGAATGATTGTTAATGATATGGTTAATTACTCTTATTAATTCATTGAACACGTGTTCAATGAGCACCTTCCACAGTACACGGGGGTGAACAAATTGAGGGTATTCCCTTTGGGCCTGAAGTTTACAGTCCAGTTGCACATCTCAGACAGCTCACTTCTCTTTAAGTTACAGATGGTTTCCCACATGCAAAGGTAGCTGCTCTGGCCTCCGAATTGCCATTTCTCCAGATTAAACAATCACGACCACATCTCTCTTCTTCCATGTAGCTCTAGCACATAAAAAATCTCTGCACAGTGTGATCATTTACCTTCTGAGCTAAAGAGGAAAGCTTTTGAGTAACAACCAGCCTTAATTCCAGTAACTTTTAGTATTCTGAAGAATAGTTAAATAATAATTCTCCCTTAATTGAAGACCAAGAAATGTATCAAATTAGGCTTTTTGTAGGGAACAGAAATAAGATTGGCAATGGCAGAGAGATGTAAATACATGATTAGAGAATATTCTATTGCTGTAAAAAACTATTTAATTTTGCTGCTCTGAATTCTTTGTTATAAAAAGCTTCAGGCTAGGATGAGGGATAATTGAAAACTTGGAAAGGAAATAAATCCACTTAAATGTATTTCCCAAATTCAATATCCTTAGATTAAGCAGCCATATACAAGTTTTCAAAAGTTGCCCAAGGAACAAGTCATAATATTGGATGCCATTTTATTAAGTAAAATTGGGTGCACAGACTATAATCAAAATCAACTGTTTAATATTAAATAGAGGAGTTGTTACACAGACTTCTAATTAACCTCCAATACTTATTTCCCCTCCTTGCATGGATGTGGACATTTAGCTGGGCACTCGGTTACCCCATCTCCCTTGAGGCCCCGTGACTTGGATCCAAGGAGGTGTTTCCTCTGTAATAGGAGACTCAGTTGAGGGGTTTTAAAAGAAGTGTAGCATCACACGTTGTTCTCTTGTCCCTGCTTCTGCCTGGAATTTGGATACAATATCCAGAGCTTAAACCACCACCTGGGATCACAAGGCGAATGGAGAGAGGAACTGTGGAGGACGGTTAAGCCGGATGGTGGGAGAAGCCTGACTTTCCACGGAGCCCCCGGACACCTTCGGAGCGACTTCCACCCTTTCAATCCCCGTCTCTGTCGCTCAGAGCTGAGCCCAATTCAAGCTAACACCCTTTTTGGTACTGTATTTAAAAATGGGATGCTATGTGTGTCAGAACCTATAAAGGTTCTGGAATTTGCCTGCGCTACGTACCAAGCCCTGAAGCCTGGGATATTACAGCCTCAGAACGCTGGAGCCTTTGTTAGTTGTAGCAAATACATGTGGTCATCCTGTTGCCTGCTGTTCCTTGGAAGGCAAACCAGGTGCCAACTGAGACTTTTGATGGTAGGAAATGCTGAAAGGCTGATGTACGTTGGCTTCTTGCTGCGTTAAGCAAAGTATTCGAGAGAGTAATAAACTCAGTCTAGAACTAGCCAGCCTGCAGGTTGAGATAAAGGTAAAACCAGTTTGAAATGGAAGGTGTTCTCTGATGCTTTTGGCAGTCTGAATTGATGGAGAACCCCCAATTTATGAGCTTTCAAAGGTAAAAAGGAAAGTATCCTAAATTAAAGTACAGTAATTATACGCCATCACTGCCAAGAGACAGCCTGAGAAGGAAGAAAAGCTGTGGTCCAAGATGTCTCTCATTATCTTCCGGTAAGAGTAAAGTCGAAAAATATGCGAGGAGGGAAGAGGTTTGCAAGAAACAGGCTTCTCATTTATTGGGTGCAAGAGCTTGTTCAAAATCATGTCTTATCTTAGAAAATACACAGACCTCTGACCATCAGTCCTTGAAGCAATGGTTAACTTTTGCACTAGCCTTGCAAGAGGCAGAGTTACTTCTAAGTTTCATGGCCTCCCCTCTTCACTCAGCCTGATCCTTCTGAATTCCACTCTGAAGCCCAACTGAAATTTCCTTTCGATCTTTCTCAAATATAATTTCCACATATAGAATTAACTACATACAAGGTCTGTCCAGAAAAAGTCCAGCCGTTGATAATATAATGAGAGCAGTTTATACAACATCGAGATAACCGAGGAGAGTGGACTGGAATGCACATGCGTGAACAGTGATGACACCACTGTACTGGTCAGTGGGGGTAGTAGACATGCTGAGTGAGCATGAGTACTGTGTGGTCGTCACATTCAAAATGACTGAGTGAGTACAGCAATGAATCTGCACCCGATTTTGCATTAACCTTGAACATTCCTCCATGGAAACTATTCAGACGATTTGGAAGGCCACAGCTATGGGTGGCTGGTGATTGCCAGCTTCACCACGACAATGAGCCCGCTCACGCATCACGTCTTGTGCAGAGGTTTTTGGTGAAACATCAAATCACCCAGGTGACTCAGCCCCATTACAGCCCAGATTTGGTGCCCTGCAACTTCTGGTTTTTCCAAAAACTAAAATCACCTTTGAAAGGGAAGACATTTCAGACCATCAATGAGATTCAGAAAAATACGATGGGGCAGCTAATGGCAACTGGGAGAACTGTGTGAGGTCCCAAGGTGCCTACTTTGAAAAACACTGAGGCATCACTGTCCTATGTAAAATGTTTCTGGTATCATGTATCTCTTTCAGTAAATGTCTCTAGTTTTCAAAGTACGTGGCTGGATATTATCTGGACAGACCTCATGTAACCACGGAAGCACGGAGACCATTTGCTGACAGCTCTTCTCAATGGTAGATCAGCAGCCCGAGAGAGAGGAAACACGCTCTTGACTGCTGGGTTTGAAACCCAAAATCTGTAAAAGTAAATAGCAATCTAGAAAGCTCTCGTCTCCTATAACCTCTGTGCCATAAATGTGTGGTTACAGCTGTTTGCTTACCCATCTTGCTGGCAATAGATCAAAACGGACCTTAGAGATTCAGCAAGCTCATCTGTGGCCAAAGATGTTACCCTGTCATTTGGATGGGTGGGGATTATGAATAGCTTTCTAATTGACCACTGTGACCCATCGCCTAGGACAACAATAAAAACTGTCGGCCAAAAGCTCATCATATTAAATATATCTTTGAAGGAAAACCTGTTGGCTACTGGGTTGTGCTTTTTCTCACATCGATAAGACACCTTCTCTGATTCTCATCCACTCATCAAATATTTATTAAGAGCCTCTTTAAACTTAGGGAGGTTTAACTTCCGAGAAATACCATGGTGATTACCGAAGCAGGGGTCTAGGTCAGGACCTTTGTCTCCGAGTTGTCACTCAACGTCATATCATGACGCAGAGGGAGAAATGCGCGGGTTCAGGGGTCGGAGGGCTTGAGGTCAGGTGCTGGTTACAAACTCAGTGGCAAGTCAGGGAAGCTCCTAGGGCTTCTTTTGCTTCTTTGTGACAACAGAAAATAAAATGCTTGTCTTGCCTATTTTTCAGAACTTATTAATTCATTCATAAATATTTATTCATCTACTACATTCCAGGAACTCTTCTAGGACCTCGGGGGACACAGTAGGGGAGTAAGACAGACATCTAAGATGAACGCTGTCAAGTAGGCTTATTTTAATACTTAGAAAAAATGGATAAGTAAAGTGATATGGAAACTTTTTAATATAAGCAGATAAAGATATACGTGAGTATTAACAGCTATATTTCCAGAGGCAAACATATACGCACGTATATTTTTAAAAAGTTTACACCAAAGCCTTTTCTGATGCAGGGCACTGCTTTAGACTCCACACTGCATGATTTAAACGGAGACGGGCATTAATGAAACGGAAGATGCATTGATCTAAGTGACAAGCCTAGCACTTTAAAGATGTCTCCATATTTAATTAATGATCAAAAATCATTTTCTGCCAGGACGCATTCCTTAATACAGAAAACATGCTAGGTTTATGCAACAATAGTCTTTTCGCAAAAGACTTAGTAAAATTTATCATTAAGAGAATTTTCCTTTTTATTCATCTTTTCATTACTTAAGCACCAAGAAACGTGTGGACCGTCTCTAAGACGGCCCCGGCAACCCCTGTCCCCTTCTGCCACCCTCTCCTGTCTGTGTAGGCTGGACTTCGTGACTCACTTCCAACAAGCTGTGCATAACCCCACGGCTGGACAGCATTTACGAGACTGAATTATTAGAAGACGTAAGATTACATCTTGGAAACTCTCTCTTGCTTATGACTTTTACTGTCCCCTCCCCTCCCCTTCTCTCTCTTTCTCCTCCCTCCTCAGCCCACCCTGTTCAGTCCGATCACCTATGGGAGAGGCCACATGACAAAGAGAGACCCTGAAGGGTTAGACCCACGTGAAGGAGCACGAGGACTCCCCAGTCAACAGCCAGCCGCAGCCGCTCACCAAGTCAGTGCGCCTTCTCCGCGGCGGCCCCTCTAGCCTGTCAGGACTTTACAGGCTGTAGCCGCACGCAGCGCTGTGGGGGTGGCTTCTGGAGGCTTCCAGCCAAGCCATTCCCAAGCTCCTGATCTCCAGTAACTGGGAGATAATGCTTGCTGTTGGAAGCCGCTAAATTTCGGGATAGTTATTTACACAGCAATAGGTGATAAATACATTGGGTTGGCCAAAAAGTTCATTTAGTCTTTTTTGTATGATGGCTCTAGTAGTGTTTAGTTGTTTTTAATTTCAATCAAAGCAGTTTTGTTAGATTGTATTGTGGCAGCTATCATGTTAGCATTTTATTTTAAACCCTTATCAAAACTGGTGAGTTTTTGTGTGGCTGTTTTAAAATAAAAGGTGGAAGAAAATAGGCAACATTTTCGGTGTATTATGCTTTATTATTTCAAAAAAGGTAAAAATGCAAAAAGAGATTTGTGCAGTGTTATGGACAAGGTGCTGTGACTGATCGAAATGTCAAAAGTGGTTTGCAAAGTTTCTTGGTACTACTGACTTTTTGGCCAAATAATTCTCTGCCGCGGGGCTGTCTTATGCGTGGGAAGATGTTTAGCGGCACCCCTGGCCTCTACCCACTAGAAGCCAGTAGCGGAAGACAGCCCACATACTCAAAATATCCAAATCAATGAAGTTATTGGTGAAAATGAAAAATATGTCTTTAATTTTATGGAAAAAACTAAGCAGAATTTTTGACCAACCCAATATAATCCAAGGACTCTTATGAGAATGAGTAGATTCTGAACCTCATGCTTTAACCTCAAATATTTGACCGGGACTAGAAGAATGTGGTGATATTATTTTAATCCCTTTATCATGAAGAAACAAATTTGCCACTTTTTTTGACTCAATGGATTATGACTGTTTTTTCCCCCCTGATATTTACTGCATCCACTGAATCAAACAGAAATACTTCATAATCAAACTTCATTGAAACTCTGTGTTTAGCAGTGCATTAATTAACTGCTAAAATATGGTAGTCTTACCTCCAAAGAAGTACTTCTCGCCAGTTTTAACTTGCAGGGGACTATTAGTTCGCACTGCTGATGCTTCGTCTCCATCAATGGTGAGAATAGCAAAATTTTCCTTAGCTAGGAATCGAACCTCGTGCCATTGTCCATCATTCAACCCAGAGCCTGTTAAGTACAAAATAAAAGTAAATTTATTTCCTTAATATGGTTCAGCTTAAATGCATGTTTAATACCGACAAAGAACTTTGTGAGTAAAAATTAATATATTTTTGTCTAGGAAAATTCTGTGCTGACTACTGATATCTCATGTTTCCTTAACATCAGACATGGTTTTAGTCTCCACAGAACCAAATAAGAAATAATATAACCCAATCTAAGGCTATAATATTAATGTGCCATTGGGGAAATGAATGAAGTAAATAAAGTTGTTTGGAAGATAATAATGAATTATTTTAATTTAATAACTTATTTTTTGGCTACCTTTACTAGACTCTAATATGAGAAAATGGATTTATGACTTTTGCCTAATGTCTCTCTTTTATATATTTTTTGGTACTGTTAAATTTTTTCAATAAACACACCAGGAAATTATAGTTTATAGAAATTAAGTACTAAAAAATAAATGTGTCAGCATGTATAGTTATTGGTGCTAACTGACCACTATTAAGAAGCCTGGGAAACAATACCAGGATTACATGATCATTTATCAATAAGGTATCTTTAAAATGAAGTAGATTATATTTAAAAAAAAAAATAAGTCAACAACTCCCACCCCTAACCATCACATTTCATTCACTGTCGTCTAGTAGAAAGATCTTGGGAAACAAGAACTCTACAACGCTCTCCACGGCACAGACAATATTAAGTTCCTATTAAATATGTGTTTGTTTTATGAAGAATAATTAGAGAATTAAGACACATATAGTGAAAAGCCACTGACCATAAATACCCAGGAAGAGTTTAAAAAACGCTACGAGACAGAGAAGACTGTGAGGGTCCGGGTGGCTTTCTCTGATCTTCAAAGTTCTATGTTATGTCAATGAAAGAAAGTTTATTCTAGTTGGCTCCAGATAGAATAATCTAGAATCCACAGGTAAAAGTTACTTGAAGATATACTTTAGCGTCACAGAAGAGAGAAGCCCAGCGAGTAAAGGTATCGACAAATGGAAGGAGAGTGAGTGAATGAAATGCTGGTGAGCGCCCCCAGCCTCCGCCAGGGGGTCAGCAAACAGAAGTTCTGAGGCCGGGCTCCGCCGGGGGCTGTCTGCTTCCGTACAGCAGGGGAGCTAAAAATAGTTCTCACGTTTTTAAATAATTAAAAATAAATGAAAAGGATAATGTGAAATTACATGTAAAAAGTATAGAAAATTCCGATTTTAGCGCCCACATACAGTTTCACTGGAATACAGGCGAGCTTCTCTGTTGCCACACTGTTGCAGACAGAATAGAATGAGCAGTGGCTTCGAGGACCGCTTCGCCAACAACCCCTAGCTATCGGTATGTACTGTGTGGTCCTTTACGGAGAGAACATCGGCTAGTGGTTGTTTTAGACCATGAAACAGAAATACTGCTTTAAAAAAAAAGTTAAGTCCTATTGGAGCTTAGAAGATAGTCACGCACAGGTAGTATTTACCGATATTGTCATCGCAAATAATCACCTCTCGGGCATTCATTTCAGGATTTTCAATTTTTGGTTGAGTATGACGTGGTCGAGCACATTTTATTTCAATGGAGAAAAACAGAAAGTCTGGGCCCTGAAGTCATTAATAGTAAATGATTTCCAAACTATGAAATATATAATACACATAAACACAAAGAAAAAATATAAATTTTTGTACTGAATTTACTACACAAATATAAACCCTATTCTGAAGTTAAACTCAGTTTGCAGTCTGACAAGCAGTTGTGTTTACCGACTTCAATGTGGCAACAGAGAAGCTGGCATGTATTCCAATGAAACAGTATGTGGGTGCTAAAATCGGAATTTTCTATACTTTTTACATGTAATTTCATATTATTCTTTTTACTTATTTTTAATTATTTAAAAACAAGCAGGTTTCTTGTGGGTTCTCCCACGGAACTGATGCACAGAGGATGGCTTCTATACCATAACACTTTTCTTTAAAGGACAAAACTGGGATTAGTGTTGATTAACCATAAAAGTCCATGGTTTTGGTTTTCTTTTTTTTTGTTCTGTTTTGTTTTGTTTTTGCCTTCACAATGCGAGGAACTCTGCTTGGAAATTCATTCTGGGGCAAGGATCCCCAGGACATTAATGTTACAAACGTTCACTGCCAAAATTTAATCTCAATTATCACACATCCAGAGCAAGTCACATGTAAGGCATCTTTCACTGAGAGTGTCTTGTTCTAAATGGTAGACCAGAAAGTCTTTCTAAAAATTCCTGTGAAAATCTTTTCTTCACAAAATTAACTTGTGAATAAAGACCATCAGCTTAATTGTTCATGGAGAAATGTCTATTCTTCCAATCAGATTAAAATAAAAAGGTTACTTTATTTTCCTCAAGAAACTTACTTACTAGAGACACTGGACCTCAGATAAGCAGCCTTGTTGGTAGCAACCACTGCCTCGTCTGAGCCTGAACTGTGATTTCCACTCGTTTCGGTTCCGATTATTATTTTGAACTTTTATTATTAATCATCAAGAGGCAAGCCTTGGTAGTAATACGAGCCTGAAGGCTCTCTCTGGAAAAGAATCTAATTTCATGGTCTCTGTACATGTGCACAGTTACAGGTACAGTGTTCTGGGCTCTATACGGTGGTCTCTCTGCTGGGTACTTTACTTGCATTTGAGTCACTTATAATACACATTACACACACATACACACACACACACACACACAATTATTTTACCTAATAGAAAACTGAATCTAATAAAATGTACGCATCTGTGGCTAATAAATAGCAGAATTTAGAATTGGAACTCAGGTCTATTTGGTTCCAGGGGATGAATTCTTACAACACACACACACACACTCACACTCATACACACACACAACAAACAATAACAAAACACATCATATAATGTCTGTGCTTCCATGATCAGAGTTCTGTTATACTACGCGCACACGCATGCACGTGTGCGTGCGCACACACACACACACACACACACACACACACACTTCCATTCACCACCACCTCTGGACAGGAGCTCAGTTCTGGGGATATCCCTGACTCAGGTAGGACAGCGGTTGGACAGCGGTTGTAAATAAGTAAGAGGTACCACCAAGCGGCAGCATTTGTGCTGTTGTACTGGAACAGCCCACAGGCTGTATGTCTTTCAGCATTTTATTTTTTCTTTAAATTTTTTTAAACCTTATTTATTCATTTTAGAGAAAGAGAGGGAGTGGCGGGGGAGGGGAGGAGGGAGGGAGAGAGAGAGAGAGAGAGAGAGAGAGAGAGAGAGAGAGAGAGAGAGAGACATCAACTTGTTGTTCCATGTATTCATGCATTTACTGCTTGATTCTTGCAGGTGACCTGACCAGGGATCGATCTCACACACTTGGTGTATTGGGATGATGCTCTAACCAACTGAGCTACCTGGCCAGGGTTTAGTATTTTCTTACAGTGATTTTTTTTCTTAAAATCACAATTCATATGGGGATTTTATACTACAGGTTTGAGAAGCAAATTCTAGCATTCTTCCCGTGGTACATTAGCATAAACTCATGAATATTTATTAAGGTCATCTTTCTATATTGTGCAGCTCTGAGCAAGGCAGTTCTGTTCCCTCTTTTCGCTTTGTAATGAGTGGACCAGTGTTCTTGGCCATGCTGTCTTGTTGTTCGTTTGCAGAGCTAAGACCCTAACCTAGACCTTTTGACACTCAAACGACAGTTCTTCCCACTATTCAGAACTCAGCTGTCAAAATTTATATTGAGAAAAAAGAGGGTGCCGAAGTTTCCGCACATTTCACCCCTGCTTTTGTTCTCGCTAACGCACGGGAGACCAGAACAACTTTGCAGGAAGCACAGGCTACAATAAAATTATACGACCTCTCCTGCAGACTGGCTCCCAAATGTGTTTTCCTTTTATCGCTTCCTAGATCATCTGCCATTTGGAAGAAACAGAATTCGTTTTGCTTCAGTGACGCTATGAGGATATGCCTCTTTAAAGCATTTTAAAAATTAACAATATCATTTAATAATTTTTATTTCATATGAAACGAAACATTAATGACATCTAAGAGCTTTGGAACTCAATCCACATGGAATTCACTCAGATTACCACAGCCGATCGGATCACTGATATGAGATAAATTTACAATAATTACCAATACATTTACTCAGGAAAAATGTGCTATCACCCCAAGTTTTATTAGGAATAACAAAGACCGTAAATCACAAAGAACATTCCACTAGGTAGGTTCTGAAGCAGCACTTCTCACTTGCTCTTAAAGAGATGTTATTCCTTTGCTCACTATTCTATGGCCAACACATGTCCCAGGGAAGGGAGACACCCACTCGGGACCCGCTCCTGTGACACAGTGGGTTCCTGATGGCTGAACAGTGCATCAGGGCCAGATGATTAAAAAAATAAATAAAAAAGAAAGATGCTGATTCTCTCTTTAAAAAAATATATTTTATTTATTTGTTTTTAGAGAGAAGGGAAGGGAGGGAGAAAGAAAGGGAGAGAAACATCCATGTGTGGTTGCCTCTCACGCGCCCCCCACTGGGGACCTGGCCCACAACCCAGACGTGTGCCCTGACTGGGAATCGAACCGGTGACCCTTTGGTTCTCAGGCCTGTGCTCGATCCACTGAGTCACACCAGCCAGGGCAGGATGTTGATTCTTGAACTTAAACACGAGACCCATGTCTCATGTGCCTCAAAGTTCCTGAGCGCCTCATACGTGCCCGGCACTGTCTACACCCACTGCATGCGTCACTGTACTGACTCTTCTCAACAGTGAGCACCGAGGTCTCCGAGAGACAGGAAACAAGGCTAAAGCTCAGAGGGCTGACCCAGGGGCCAGGGTGGGTGTTTGCTCCTGCCTTTGCTAACCTGGGCAGCTTCCTTAACCTCTCTGTGTGTCAGACTTCTCTTCTCTAAAACGCAAGGCCCAGTATCCACTCCGCAGGTTTCTTTAGGGGAACAGATGAATTAGGGTTTGTAATAGCATTGGGATGGGGCTGGCGATTATGAAGCAGTGTATCTGTATCATCTGATTCATCTCATTTTACAGAAGAGGAAGCTGAGGCTTAAGGCGAGGGCTTTTTCTTTGGAGGTTACTAACCTCACGGTTACAAATATCGGTGTATTCGTTATAAAGAGCCTTCTAAACAAGACAGTGGTGTAAGGAGTCTTAACAATGTGGACATTGGGTTTCCACGTGCAAAACTGAAAAAAAGTGTGTCCTAACGTTATGGTAACAGGCACCCGAGGCTTAGAAACACGCCCAGGGACAGCATGACGTGTGGAAAAGAATTCCTGTATTCAAACGACTCAGAGAGGAAGGTGATTCATTCTGAAAAAATGTGCTGCATGGGTCACAAGGTTATGATGGGGGCGCTGCTGTTAAAGCTGCACATAAAGAAATTAGAGCAAAATCATTTTCCAAAAAGGTGAGGGTAGAACATAAACTCTCTAAAGCACTTACATGTATAATTTTAAAACCACATAGTGACTCAGTAAATATCATATAGGCATTTCCACCTATGGCACTAAAAGTTTATATATGCGAGTTAGTCAAAAGGTGCTCTTAATTATCTTGCTGTGAAAATGGGAGGGGCTGCCTTCTCTTTGGGGTGACGGCCTATTCAGGCGCATGTGAAACAGGCCCCTCTAAGAGACTGAGCGGGGTTGGAACAGGGGTGTCTGACCTAGAGAGTCGTCCCCGGAGGGATGGAATAGAACTATGATCCCAAGCGTGGGCTCTGAGGTCAGACATCTGGGGACAGATGTCATTTCTGCTCACTTAGCGGCTGGGCCTTCAGCAAGTTAGCCTCTTCATGCCTCCGGCCCCTTCTCTGCGGAACAGGAATAATAGAAGGACCTGCGCCGCAGGGTCGTTGCGCGCATGAAGGGAATACAAGGTCGTTTAAACCATGCCCGGTGCACAGTCAGCACTCAATAAATATTAGCCTTTGTTTCTTATTCTGTGAGTGAGCGTAGCTCTCTACAGAACAACTTGAGTTGCTGTCTTTTGATTCTATAAGCCTTCGCTGTTATGAAACAATTAAAATTGGTTTTCTTCATGAACAAATACTCTCCTCCCCAATATAAATCCCATTGTAATATCAGTGGCGGGGCATCTGAATATTTGGGGAGCTAGCTCCGAATATTACATCTCGTGTGAATCTTACCCTTTGTGACAACACGGATGGACCTGGAGAACACTATGCTGAGTGAAATAAGCCAGTCAGAGAAAGACAAGTACCATCTGATTTCACTCATAGGTGGGATCTAATGAGCAAAATAAGCTAACAAACAAAATAGAGACAGACTCATAGAGGACAGACTGACAGTTGTTGGGGGTCGGTTGTGGGACCGGGCGAAAAAGGTAAAGAGATTAAGAAAAAACTCCGAAAAACCAAAGCCAAACCAAAACAAAAAACTTCACAGGCACAGAAAACAGCATGGTGATTACGAGAGGGAAAGAGCGGCGAAGGGAGGCCGGAGAGAGTAAAGGGGAGATAAACGGCGATGGAAGGAGGCTTGACTTGGAGTGGTGAACACACAATGCGGTGTCCAGGCGCTCTGTTACAGAACCGTGCCCCTGAAACCTACATAATTTTATTAACCGATGTCACCACACTAAATTCGATCAAAAAGAAAGAAATGGGAAAAATCCAAAATAAATTGTGAAATGTCAAAAATATCAGGGTCGACATTTTTAAAGCAATTTTGAGCCAAATGTGTTGTTTAAAACTAGATTATTTAATAGATGTGGTTTTGGATGTCTGTGTAATAGTTTCAAAAATTAAACCCAATTTCAAGCAATGTTTTTTTCCTCATGGCGACTAACTTCGAGGAGACTGAAGTAAAGGGCATGTATTTTCCAACACATTTTTCTCTTAAAGAACGTATACTAACTGCAACAGTTTTGACTTAATTTTAAACTGAAAGATCATACCTACGATTCTTCATGAAATCCTAATGATGAAAGCTTTTCAATTGTACATTACGAACGGAAACTGGTATTTTTAAAAGATAGTTTTTAACCTAAAATCAGTATTTTTGGAACCGTATTCGAGCTTCTGGTTTTAATTTTTTTCATGCGATAACTAAGTTGTTCTAGAATACTTTCTCTAACATCTCCCTAACTTACACTTGTTGGAAAAGCTTGTTTTGTATGCAAATGTAAAATGTTAATGAAGTGTGCTCTATCTAGACTGCCTTTCTAATGGCACTATTTTTTAAGCCAGACTCCTGACGTGGCTGCTTTGATTGAACGAGAAGAAACAGATGTTTCTCTTATTAGAGACAAGAAGACAAGGCTGTTTTCATGTATATTGAAAAAAAAAAGAAAGTATTTAAAATATAGTAGCAAACGAAGATGTAACATCTGCTTGAGTATTGCTTCAAGTAAAATGACAGTGACTGGAGTTTTCGGTGTTTTGTTCGACATTCAATCCTGGGAGAAAAATTTCCTAGAATATGAATCCATCTTCAGGCAGTTACGCTGTTTTCTGATACGGTAATATATCTCTTAAGTAATCAGTTATCTATTTATGCAATAAAAAGAAAAAGGATGTAGGCATCTCTACATAATATGCCACATACTATTTCTTCTTTGTCTATGGAAGTTCCCCATTGTTAGGAAATTGATCCAAGTTAATCTTGCGCACTTGTGCATGCCAATCCCAATCACTTCCTCTACGTGACCAATCACAGTCAGACAGAACATGGAATTAGGTGCTTGGGCAGGCACGGAACACTTGTTTTTTTAAACTGAAAGATCTGCTAAGTGTTTTTCTGAAGAGGTAAGGACAGACGTCACCATGGTATGTGTCTTTTCTGAAGGAGCTTAGAATGGAACCTTTCAGGAAACAAGTGCACTGGGGAGGCCAGACTGAGTGGCTTTTCTCATGAGCTGCTAGAAATGACCCTTCGCCCATTTAGTGTGTAGAATCTCAGGGGCGGGATGCGTTCTTTCCTTTCAGGCACCCAGAATTGGAGACAGAAAGGGCTTGGGTTAACAGATCTTATTCCCTTGCCTGCACATTAGAGTCATTTGGGGAACTTTTAAAGTTCCACACGGAAACCTCCGAATATCGCCGAGGAAATTAAGAGCTAAATAAATGGAGATACACGCCATGCAGTCCTGGTTAAAATCCCAATATTGCTCTTTATAGGGGAAGAAATACAAGATTTTACAATGTACAAGGAAATATTTTTTAAAAACCTTAAATATTCAAAGTAATCAAAAAGAAAAACAAAATCAGAAGACCTATCACATAATTTAAAGATTTGCTCTAAAGCTACGATAATCCACAAAGAGATTAGCAATAGATCCACACACATGTGGTCCATTATTTTTTGACAAAGACAGTATGGCAATCCAATGGAGAAAGATAATTTTTTTTTTAATGGTGTGGAAAGAGCTGGGTAAATTCAGGGGAAATATGTCAATTTCTAACTTATACAATCATTAAAATTAATTCTAGATGGATTTCGATTTTTTTAAAGCTTCACCTGAGGATACGTTTATTGATTTGAGAGAGAGAGAGGAAGGGGAAGGGAGGAAGGGGAAGGGAGGGAGGGAGGAAAAGAGAGGGAGAGATGTGACAGAGAAACATCACTGAGTTGTCTCCTGTACACGCCCTGATCAGGGATCAAACCTGCACCCTAGGCATGTGCCCTGACTGGGAACTGAACCTGCAACCTTCTGGTGCACAGGAGGACACTCTACCCAACTAAGACACCTGGCAAGAGCTAGATAGATTTCAGACCTAAACATAAAAGCCCTACCATAAAGTTTTCGAAAGATAGAACATCTTCTGGACTCTGGGATTATTGGAGATTTCCTAGATCATCAAAGTCACCTGATAAACTCGGCTTCACCAAAATTAAGCATCCCTGCTTATCAATGGGCATGGTTAAGAAAATTCAAGGTGAGAGAGATAAAAATATAAACACATATACATTTGATAATAGAACATACTAAACTATACTAACAGTTCTTAAAACCAGTCATTGAAAGCCAAAATGGGGCAAAAGTCACATCACAAATGATGACATATTAATTACCCATAAACGCATGAAAAACTGCTTGACATCATTAGTCATCAGGGAGGCTACAACCACAATGACATACAATTTTGCACCCTCTTCCCGGGCTAAAAACTAAAAGCACTAACTTGGATCTGGGTCTGTTTGAACTCTCATATGTTGCCGTTAGGGTGTAATTCTGTACAACCACTTTGGAAAACTGGCAGTTTTAAAAAAAATAAAAGTAAACATATATTAATCCTATCACCCACAAGTTCTTCTCCCAAATATTTACCCACCAAAATCAAAATATATGTTGCAAAAATGCTCATATGGGAATGTTGCAGCAACTTTATTTATAAAAGGCCTAAAATGGAAATAATTATATATCCATACAGGGTATAGCAAAGAAGAGAATGTTGTTAAGTAATAAAAAACATGAAATAGTGGTGCAAACACTGTTTTGCACAAAAGAATGTAGACCCAGAATACAACATACTGAATGGACCCTTTCACATGAAATTGTGGAACAGGCAAAACTAGTCTATTGTGATAGAAATCAGGATGGCAGTTGCCTGTGGGAGAAAGGTGCAGGTCAGAATGGACTGTAAGTTGGCACAAGGAAACTTTCTAAGGTAATGAAAATGTTCTGTATCTTGACTGGAGGTTGGATGCATAAGTGTATGTATTTATCAAAATCCACTGAACTGCACTTTTAAGATCTGTGTGTTTCACGTACAGTGGATCCTCATTTGCTGATTCACTGTTTGTGAATTCACCTACTTGCTAAAGTATATATGCAACCTAAAGTCAATACATGGGGTGCCTTCATGGCCATTCGCGGACTCCGCACGCACGGATCGGTGACAACTGTGAGTTGTCCGATGCTCCAGTTCCCAGCTGAAACTGAAAAAGGCAACACTCTGCCTTCTTGTTTCCACGCTCGTCTTAGAAAGGTGTGTTCTTTTCACTGGATATTTAGCACCACGTTTTTTGCACGTTTGTGTTATTTGCTGATTTTGCCATTTAAAAGAAGCTGAGTTCCTGAGTGCAAGACGGCTGTGGCGTGACACACGAAGAGCAACTATGTGAGGCGAGCTTCTTTCTTTTTAAAAAAAAATTTTTAAATTAAATTTATTTGGGTAACATTGGTTAATACTGTTATGTCAATTTCAGGTATACAACTTTATAATGGGTTAAGCTTCTTTTAGGTAAAAGTGATAATGCTGTTAGCTGTCAGGTTAGTGTTAATGCGTCAATTTATGGATTCAACGAGCTGACTTTAAACAGAAACACACAGAAAACAGGGTTATATGTGGACTGGTTGATGCAAATGTTGTGACCAGAGGACTGCAGGAACCTAACCCTGTATGTCGTACCGGAGTAACAGTTCAGTGCTCACTAATTCAGCATATGCATTGACTATATAGAAGGTAACTACCACACACTGAGTGGACTTAGGGAGAAAGGAGTGAAAGTAGGGAGGCCTGTTAGGAAGCTCTTGCATCGGGTAGGACGAGAAGATGGAGGCTGGGACCAAAGTCAGGGAGAGAAGCAGTCGGGTTTGCCAGGTATTTCGTAGTTACCACCGGTTGGTCTTACTCATTAACTGGTTATCAACAGTCTGAGAAGGGGAAAGATAAGAGATTTAAACAATGAAGTGGAAATCAATGCCATTTAACTAATGGCAGATGGGGCAGGAAGTCGGGGCTGGGCGTGTCCACTGGGCATCTAAGCAGAACTGCCAGACAGGCAGAGTTCAAGGGAGGAGTCAGGTCTAGACACAGAAATTTGATGGCGTCAGCATGAATCACAGGGCAGCCCAGGGGCAGCGTTCAGGCAGAGCAGCTCTAAAACTGAGGACGCTGCAAAGAGGGTGAACGTCCAGGAAAGAGGCTGAGAGAGGCTAACCGGTGAAATACGGGGCTGGCGGGGTGGGGCGGCAGGAAATAGTGATGAGGGGCTGTTTCACGGAGGGACCAGCTGAATCTCCGAAGTGCTTCCGAGACATCAAGGAAAACGAGGACAGGGAGTGGACACCAGGTTTGGAAAGACGGAGGTCGACGGTAATTGGAGTGGGGTGAGGAGACTGTGGAAGGTGGGAAATGCAAAGGGTGAGAATAGAAAACCCTTGCATAGAGAAGCTATACAGGAAAATAATTTCGACTACAGTCTATATTGAAAACCTGAAGAAAACCATGAATCCCGGTCCAAGAAAAATCTTGATTGCAAGATACTCAAAATTTATATACAAGTTCAGAGATTTAGCTCTTCATTCAGGTTAAAAACTGCTTTATATAATCCATAATCTTTTGATTGTGCGCCTTTTCTGGGTGATGAGAATATTACCAATTTATTTATACTTTTTGGAGTCACTACTTTTCTTATAGTCTATTATTTTTTTACATTTATTGGCTTATAGGTTATATTTTATCTCTTAATTAAAAAAAATAAATATGCCAGTAAATTGGCTTAAACTTAAATATTTATTATTATTGTTTATAGTCACTATTTTGTTTCTACTTTAAAGAGAAAGTTGTTGATGTGAAATTACGATTATACCATTTTGGGGAGATAAGTTGTCATTATTATTAATATGACAATTTATTTCCTAAATATAAATTGACTTAAGTCACCTGTAGTCCTTTATCTTTGTTTCACATATGTCTCAGATAAATTGCAATATCTTACAGTTTTCTCTAAAGGCACAAAATCATTCTTATTTATAGGAAACCAACACTGCCCAAATAGGAAGGACATTTAAATCAATTCCTCTTTTTCTGAGGTCACACCACTGTGAAAAATGCTGCAGAACATATAAAAATAACTAAGATGATTCCTGGCCTCAAGAAGTTTGCCTCTTGTGCCATTTAATGAGATCTAAATATTTTAGCATATGTTTTTATAATTTCCATGAGACATTTCCCTGTATCTCATAAATTGGAGTAGTATGGCACAAGGAAAAGAAAGAAAAAAATGCACAGAGAAGGTAGACTGTTGCTGAGATGATTTCTATACCCAACTGGAGATCGCTGGCCAGCAGGAGTCCCAAATGTGTGCATCCACTTGTTCTCTGTAGTCTGATTCAAGCTCTGTTGATGCCCCATCTTCACGGCTGCTAGAGAAGTGAGTATTAGCGTTAACGACAGGGGACACGATCTGTTCGATATCCCCAAAGCACAATAAGGAGGAAAGACAGCTACGTGATAATATTGGTTGATGACTGTTTTTCAATTCCGTCACCTCAGGATTAGAGAAGTAATATTAAAAAATAGCGTAGAGAAGGGAACTAGGAATACTATCAATGAAGATAATGGCAATTTACTTCAGTTAATTCCTGAATCCATTTTCTCATTTTTCTAAATTTTGATAACAAATTAAAAGCTTACAATGAACAGTTGTCAGAATTTAAGATTGGCTTTTTTTTTTTTAATGGTACATGTCATGAAATCCCCCCCTTAAAAAAAAAATTCTTGAAAGTGATAGTTTCACAGTAATCATAGAGGACTGCGACTTTAAATGGTTTTAATTAAATGGAGGTGTTTTATGCCTGTGCATGCTGGGTAACTACGATGAGAGCACAGTTGCTACGTCAGAGAGGTTATCTGGGTGCTTGGGGGTTCGGAAACTCCTGAGTTCAGACAACGATCACGATCAGTGTCCTGGCGTAGAAGAGGGATCTTAAAATATGATGCTGACGTACAATCCTTGATGATTCGAGTATAAATCATTATTTCTAAATTGCGTCATAAAATGGGTAATGGGACCACAGTTTCTCATTTCAGACAATTTTGAATTACTCCCCTTTAGCAGAACCCTGTTTTGGTACTTGACATTGAATAATTGTTGTCCTTTACTCAAAGCAGTGCCTAAATAATGTACCAAGGCCAGAGACACAGGCAAAAAAAAATCAGTCTCCCCCTTTCCTCAGCAGCTATTTTTCTGCAAACCTCTCTCCTACTTTTTCTATCCCGCAACTCCTGGCGGGAAAGGCAGCTTCAGTGATTCCAGCTCAGCCGTTTGCTCCATCTGTGAGCACTGAGCCATGAAGGGCACATCTCCATATATTTATGAACCACTTCTTCGGCGATCTTCAATTCTGTAACAATCCGTCGTGAGTGGCAAATGCCTTCTGGTTGTGTTCCTCCTTTTGGGCGGCAAAACGGGAGTGGAAAAACGCTACAGGTGAGCACATTAAAATAGTATTTGTATGACTAAAGTTTCACATGGAGGTTACGAATTTGTTCTCTTCATCCCTTCTGAGGGATTTTAACCTGGATGTGATAGGTATGAGACAAGATTAAAAATTAAAACTAATAGGTTAAAATTGATGATTGGTAAAAGCAGAAATTTTAACCACCACTGATTGACTTTTTCGTGTGGTTTCATGGACCAGTATTATATCTATAAGCTGTGTGTGTGTGTTTTTGCTTGTATGTGTGCACAGAAATGTGACTCACTACATGACACAGGACATAGAAGTGTTAGCCTCTGGACAGCAGGGACGCTAATATTACCTGAGAAAGTCACTTTACCTCTCTGGCCCAGAAATTCTTACCACTAAAATAAATGATCTATACCAGCTGATGACAAGATTCCTCACAGCTTTAGATACTTAACATAAGACTAGAACATGTTCATGTGCTGTAGAGGGACAGAAAATCCACTGGCAAGGTATCGATTTGATAAAGTCATGCAGAGCACATTAATAACAAAAAATACTTCCACCTCTGGAGTTGGTTATCTCGCTCTATAAATCTGCCCTTGCCCTGATGGGCAACTCTACCCAATGTAGATGGAAGAGACTTTGTCTGAGATGCAAAGAGAAGATTCTCACTGACAACAGAGGGAGTTATTGAAAGTCGATACTTCAGGGGACAGGAGACGGTAGCTGTAGGGGCCCTCATGGAGGCTTGGGAAGAGGGAAATTAGGCCGCCCTGAGAGTCAAAGCCAAGGCCACAGGAGCAAACCAAGGCCCGAAAGGGAAAATGGAGATAGAGTAACATTTGGGGCAAGAGTGTTTGCCCCTAACGGCAGAAAAGCTCTGGAATACTAATCTAGGGTTAAGAGAAAGAGGCCAGCCAGATGTATCCCACAGAGGGAATTATCTCAGGGAACCTGTGTTAGACACGTTATAGCACTAAAATTCTATGATGTGGATGAACGATGATCGTTTTCTCATGAGCAGGTCACGTCCTATCTAAAGGTAACACTAATAAGATCTACGGGCGCATTTGTTTCTTGCCGCCTGGCACAGTGGTACTTCTTTGCAGTTATTTATTGAGCATTGTTTAGCGTTGGTTGCTAGATGGATAACCATCTAGTTAACGTCAGTTAACTGAATTCAGAGGCAACTGGGGGCATAGGTAACATTCTGTCTCTGATCTTGGGGCTAGGTACACAGGCTTATTCTGTGTTTCAAAAAACTCAGTGAGCTGTACATTCACGATGAGTGTGTTTTCCACATGTACAGGATACAGGGACACGCTGGAGATATTTTAGATTCGGTTCTAGCCCATCTCAATAAGTGAGTATTGTAATAAAGCAAGTCCTAGTATTTTTGCTGATGGATGGTTTTGCCTTTGCTTTATAAAAAATGCCACATCTGTGTAGCACAATAAAGCAAAGAGCCAATAAAATGAGGCATGTCTCTATATCCACAGAAGTTAGTAAATCAAGGTGAGACTATGTAATATGTAACCTCATTGAAATACCTTAACGACGTAGAAAATACTGAAGTCACTGTTATACTTCAGGCCATAAGACAAAGGTATACAAAGGCCATCAAAAACTTATTAAGTATGCACACAGCTGGAGAATATTAAAGCACCAGTAATTTAGAAAAAGTGATCGCTATCAACTCCATTAATTTAACATGATGTGTCATATATAAAAAAAATAAAAGATATTATTGGGGGACTATGTTAAGGTAGAGAAAGACATCATAAAAACTCTGAGGGGACTTCAAGATACTTTCAAGGGCTTTAAAAGGTGATGTCACTTTTTAAATTATGTCTAATTTCATTTCTAAAAGTAGGGCTTTCCTTTCCTTGATTAACTTATCAGCCATGATTACAACTCTTTCATGTCTCATAGACAGAGGGAATGCAAACTATTTAAACTCACAGAGCAAAAAAAAACACTTAAAGAAACGCCCGTCCTACCCCCCCAAACCCCTCTGACATAAAAATACCGACTTTCTTTTTTTCTGCTCTCTCTCTAACGGTTATAGAATCTACCATCTTGCCTTCATTTAAAGTTACTCGTAGGTTTTCTGTCCCTTTTTCTGGAGTTCACTATGTCTGTATGTCTCAGGTACAAAGGCATACCAACCAAGTGGCTCAAATGTCCCTATGTTCACACCTTACAAGCTCACCGCCGTCCTTGCTCACTTAGTTGAAAGGTTCTCCATCGTGCTTCTGCTCTCAACTATCTGAGGGAGAGTAATTTCCCCGGACGCCGTGGCTCACAGTGCCAGTGATTCTCCAAGGGCGGCCAAACCCTTTGGTGGCTGGGGTTATAACTTCGGAAGGGGCTAAATTACTTGAGAAAGGGAACTCAAAAGGCCGGTAACTGATTGCTATAGCTTACACTCTTTATACATACTCTTGGTATGCTCTCTATTTATATAAGATTGTATACTTCTACTGAGTACACCGTAGGCATGCTTTACAATAGGAATACAGAGTGTACACTAACCCTCATCACTGACTAACCCTCAGTCAGTGTCCCCTCCTCTGTGTCTAGATGTCTTCAGTGAGTGTCCTAAGTATTCACACACTAACAGATTCCCAAGTGAAAGCCACATTCTCCGGGAAACAAGGAGAGAAGGTGAAACAACAAGCTAGGATGAGCTGATTAAGTGGCTCTTGTTCTGAAGTTGACCTTGGCCTATAGCTTCTCCCCCTTTGAAGACGGGAATCCCGTCCGTCTGTCCTTCAACAGAGATGTCGCGGGGGACATCTGAGTCCACGGGCTGTTAGGGTATGAGCCCCAACTGCTAGTAGCCCACCTGCTCATGATCACGTGAATCAGAGTCAAGAAAAGGGGCTGCAGGTCAGTTCACTGAAAACCAATTCTCCAAAACCGGATCGATTAAAAATTATTCTCCAAAGAATCAATTGATGAATGGCTAATTCACAAAATTCATCCAATTTACCATGTATCAGCTAACTGCAATAAGGAATAGTCTTCTTAAATATATTCTATGAATATGAATACATTCTGTTTTAAATATATTCGATAAATGTGAATATATCAGTATTTTAAGGACTGTTCAATTTATCGAAAGTGCAGGGTCATGGGTTTAGTCTCTTAATGAATGCATTCATGAAGACATATTTGTGAGGAATACGGTTATGAACTAAGTCATCCCATGAGTGTAGTAACAGAGGCTCTATCTTCGGTGAGCTCTTTCATTCATTGATTTAATACTATGTGCCACGGACCACCCTAGACACTAGACTACATCAAAATCAAAGTTCCTGACCTTATAGGGCACAGATTCTGCTTTTTAAAAAAAGATTTTATTTATTGGTTTTTAGATAGAGGGGAGGGAGAAATAGAGTGAGAGAAACACCGACTGGTTGCCTCTTGCATGCCCTCTACGGGGGATCTGGCCCGCCACCCAGGCCCTGACTGGGAATCGAACTGGCGGCCTGTCAGTTTGCAGGCCGACACTCAATCCAATGAGGCACACCAGCCAGGGCTGAGCACAGATTCTTAATACATTTAATGTCTATAAAGAAGAATAATCTTTCAAATAAGCGCCTGGGAGAGAGACTTTACTAAATTTGGTGACTTCGTCTGCATCTAGGGGAGTGATGCTGGGAACTGCCTATGACGAATGCTTACGACTTCTTATAAAAATCTCGCGCTGGAGGTTGATCATATTGGTTTTTCTCAGCCTTTGTTGTGAACGCTGATGACACTTACCTGTGACCATTATAAACAAGAAGCTAGTAGCTCTGCTGTAGGTAGCCTGAGCTACTTACTTCCCATTTCGAAAATGAACAAATGAGCAAATCAGAAGTCACAAGGTAGCTGTGCAAACGTCACACGGTGAGGTGCAGACCCGGGAATAAGACCCAGGTTTGTGGACTGTGAGCTCCAGATTTTCATCCACTTCCAGACCTGCCTCTCTCGTCAGTGCTCGCACTTCCCAAAACTCGAGATTTTAGTAGTTGGGTTTGACACTGGTCATTAACTCAAATTTCCAAAATAATGATGAAAAAAATCGTACCTCTTATATTAAATTTAAATTCCCCAGTGGTTTTTTTTTTTTAAAGCAAACTATGGTAGAAATATAATACATCTAAGCAATTTCTATGTTAGAGCTGGAAAATAAGGTTAATGTGAGTATAACAGTTATTGTTACTAATTCTTATTTTTATTAAGCAATGAATAGCTTCATTAAGTAATACATTAGTCTTTTTTATTAGCTTCACAAGAGAGAAAGAACAATGAAACTGCTTGAGTTGAGCTTCGTGTGGCTTTTAAAAAGGGGAAAATGTTCTTTCTCAAAGGGCGCTGCAAAAAAAAAAAATCTAAGCTGAACATTGTTATGCTTTGAGAAAGTCATCAAAACAAAATGAAAATGCTGGCATTTGAGTAGGCCCTTTTGCATTTTTTCTGAGCAGGACTTCAAACAGCAGTGGCTCTGGCCCTGGTAGCAGATGCCTGGGTATGGAGCCGGCTTGCTGGAGGGCGTGTGACCTAGGGTTTCCTGTTATTGTTCTCCTCTATGCTCCTGGCTGTTCCTTTTATTTCTTCCCCACGAGTTCTCAAGAGTTCTCAAGACAGACGCAAGCAACCAGAAATTGGATGCCAGGCCCCTCTTTTCAGTATTAATTTTCTCGTTGGTTTTAACAGAGGTGTTTCCACTTTGGCAATGGCTCTGCTCCAGTAAAACTCACGGCGACACAAGAAATAGTTTACAATTAGCTCCGTTCCCTTGGGAACAATGAAACGTTACTGCTTTCGTAAATGAGGGGAAAGAGTCCACTTGAATTCACGGTAGGGTCCCTTTCCTTTTACATGAAGCTGAATGGGTTCATTCTGCTATACAGAGGGGTTTTGAGAACAAATTGTTTCTTTGGGCCGTGTCTACACTTTTGATGGAGAGCTCTTTCTTAGGACCTTGTAAACATTCACATTTTCCACTCAGGTTAACAAGCTTAGTATCATCACCGCAAGGAAGGACTCGTAAGTGGTTTCACTCTTGCAGCACTGAGCATTCAAACTGGCTTATCCCAAAGCAGACCCAATGCTGAGAAACCAGGAGAGCTGACCAGGACTGTCACAGTGTCTGGTGTGTGTGTGTGAGGGGGACCTGCTGGGGATGGGTCTGTGCAGCGACACCAGGAGGCGAACTAGGATAACACTCCTTCTTTAATTAGGCGCTGAATAAGCAAAACCACAATCTAGCTCCGGTATGTCACAATGATGAGATCGGAAAGCGGCAAAATAAGTCTCTTCCTCATGGAAGTTTGGTGCTAGATGAAATGCATTCTATAAGATCATTCTGTCCTACTGGCATAAACAGAACGAGTGCTGACAATATAACTGTGAGGGTCTGTTGCCTAGTTTCATCACCTATTGACTGAGTATCTACTATAAGAAAGGCATTCTTTCTCAGCAAGATTTATCATCTCTGATTTAGGTCAGGGTTTTGGGAATGACTGACAGGCTCATGTTCAGCCTGCTGAAGAACTGAAATCACAGTATCTTATTTTTTTCCTTTGAGAAGATAAGTTTTCAATGAGTGAATAATATTTTTAATATTCATCCTATGCAGAACTTTTTAATGTATTATCTGAAATTCAAGTATAGCTATCACTAATAAATTTATGTAGATTATAACATGTTGAAATTTAGATAAGTATCACTAACATATCTGGCATAATATTATAAAGATAATGTTCAAAGTGATTAAATTGGGAGTTAGTTATTTAATCATCTTCATTATACTTCTTATTTCAAGTATGTATTTTTGGATGTGTCTAGCAGGCTATGCATAATGACTCATATTCAGGAATAAAGCTAATTTGTATTTATTCAGTTTTACAGTAAAAAAGGTAAATTCCATTTTGGTAGGAGTACAAATTTATACAATGTTATCAGAGATGAAAAATTATAAAATTCAGTTATTTATAATCTTTTAAAATCCTCAATGAGGACATTTTTCTCACTGCTTTTACAGAGGGAGGAAGAGAGCGAGACCATGAAAAACATCCCCATGAGAGAGAAACATCGACGGGTTTCCTTCCCGTGTGCGCCCTGCCACCCCCCTCCACCCCCAGCCTGGGTATGTGCCCTGCCCTGGAATCAAACTGCAATTTTCTGGTCCATGGGACAATGCTCCTACCAACCAGACAGGGCACTTATTTATAATTTTATGGTCATTTGTTAAAAGGTAAGTGTTCAAATTTTATTACTGAACATTTTATGAAAAGATACACTAAAATAAGTTTAAAAAATTAAGAGATTAATGATAAACACAAAATTTAGGCAGTTTAGGAGACCACTGTGTTGACATGATTCCGGCCCCTTCCTGGGCTCCTCCAGCACAGAGCTGAATGTACATAAATGACACTTTTCTCTTTGAATCCCCAGACTGTAAACGCTCACTGTACATTCGTTGAATGAACAAATGGATTGCGTGTCCTTAAGCAAGAGCACCTTGCGTGCAGGAGATAAGACAAGAGGAACTGGCTGAAGCAGCTCATGAAGGGCTCTGAATTTCTGAGAAGTCTGAACTTCATTCAGAAGGAGTTTATAAAGAAGTACAATGATTAGAGATTTCTTGAGAAGATTAATCGAGCAGCTATGGACTAAAATATGGGTAAAACATGGAGACTTCCTTGTTTACAACATCCTTGTAGAAAAAGATGTTTATAATGTGCATATATAAATTTTTAAGATAAATTTATAGCTATATTATCTTAGAAACCTGAATGATCTCCCCTCAACAACCAAAAATCAGAAGGAAATAACTCAGCAGTTCAAACAGGAATATATTAGAAAAATTTATCCTCATTTTGGTATTTTATTCTGTGATTTATTATGAAAAGTTAAATTTACCTACCCTTATCATTAGCCCTGTGATACTGTGGCTCTTCTCTTTTCCATCTGCATCTAATTTTGGCTCCTTTTCTGAACTCCTCAACCATTCAACACAACTCATTATTACTCCATCTGAACTCTCCTGCTATGCCTACATAAAGGGAGAGCTCGGTCTGACTTCGAGAGAGCCTTCAATGTCCCTAGTCACATTTCGGCTACATATGCACGCACACAGCTGTAGTTAGTGAATCCCCCAAACAGATCGCGAGCACATCGGATTTCACTCACAGGACAGACTCACAGCTGTCACTGGTGCTTTATGAAGATAAATTATTGGGCCACGAGAATCATGAGATGAACTGTTACAGCCCTTGCGTCATTTCCCTGACGGCACTGTGGCACTGTCAGTTAGACACCTGCGAGCCCAACTTAGTTTTCCTTTCTTACAACATTGTTGCGACTACTGGCAACACAGCTCACTGCAGGAGGGAAGGGCTCTTCCCGGAAGCCCACCGGGCCAAACTGCTTCACACATTCTGTTCTTATTCACAGCCTCTGAGCTCCAGTTGTATATATATATTTTCCCATTGCCAAATGAACTCAGTATTGAAATCATATTTTCTCATAAATACAGATGCATATATGAAAGTGCATCAACACAAAAAAAACCCTGACAGTCACCAATCTTGCCGTATCGGTGCCCCCAACACAAGAGGAGCTCGTGAACTCCCAGGCACACCTGTATTTTAATGAAATGGTGTGTTGTTACAGTAGAAAACCGGTGCTTCAGTCTAATGAAGATACAGAGGGAATCTGCATCTGTATGCAAGGCCATTATTCTCCAATATAAGTTCCAAATTTGGCACCGGATTTGTTCTTTTCATTTGCCTGTTTTTGCAAGCTACGGTATCTGTAACATAGCTGAGACAACGGTTGCTTCCCTTAAGTCAATTTACACTGTGTCAGGGATAAAGAAGAGCTATTTAATTCAACTTACAAACATTTTGTTCCTCTAAATTGGGCTTAGAAATGTCTTCTTGGGATACAGTCTGCTTATATATGACTTGCAGCCTCAAAGTGAAAGCATTCTACCGTACTGGCTCATTTTCAACCAGTAACAGTAACACCGATAAAACAATACGAACAAAACCTGGCACCACCCAACCTAGACCGCGAGTGTCAGGCAGTTAGGTGGTGCTCAGAGAGCATCGGTCTTGCCTTTCAGTTTCAGCTGTCCCTGTGTCAGGCTTCTGCAGGCTGGGAGGGGGCCTGGAGCAGAGCACGGGGCGCCAACGTCAGCTCCGGCAGCACCTGAAACTCAAGGCGGTGCCCTTCCTTTGCCCAAGCCGGGCCAGGGCCCGGGCAGCATGCGAGGCCCAGACCAGACGAAGGGGAGCGTCCTTAAGGCCTCCCTCCGAGGCCCCGAACTCACGTATCGGTGTGTGCCCTATCCTTCTAGCCCCAGAGGACTTCATTTCACAGACACGGGGAAACTGAGGCATGCTAAAAGACAAGCCGCCTGGACGGTGAGCAAATCCGGCTCACGCCATAAGAATGAAGCTGGAAGACAGCGGGAGGATCTGCTGAGAGAAAAGTCAGGAGGTGGAGATACGGGAGTTACCTTCAAATCCCCGCTCTTTCTTACCTCTTTCTTACAAATACGGAATTTAATCCCTACCCTCCAGTACTCGCGTGTGAGGGATAAATATATGTAAATAAATTAGGATTTAGCACTGAAGTAGAAGTTACGTGAGATACTGTTCTCCAGGGCAGTTGGGGAAGACTCTGGGGAAGAAGTAGCATTTGGCAGGCGGGGTGGGAGGGGCGTCAGAGAGGCTGAGTAGGAGTTTGTCAGAAGGAGAAGGGCTGTAAGATTCTGGGAGGAGAAAACAATAAATTCAAATGAAAGAGCTACAAAGAGGGGGGGCACGCCCAGGAGGAGCACGCGCACCCCCGGCTGTGATCGGCGGGCCTGGGCCAGACTGCAGACGTGAGGAAGAGTGCTGTGTTTTCGTGCCGACCAGAACGCGAACGTCTGGGGGCCACAGGAAGACATGCGGGCATTATGCTATAGAATTTGAGAGAATTTGGAGGCTGCTTGAATTTCTTTAATGAAATCAATAATCTTTGTGAAGCGGGAGTCAAATGGAGGGGGGGAAAAACACTTTCATTCCTGCTGTTTCTCAAACGAATGATATTTTAAAGAAACATTAGCTTTCTTAACAGCTAAGCCAAGGATCTATTCAACTTATCAAGGTGTTAGCATGATCTAGACAAGCTGTTCTCTCATGACGCTACTTAAATTTCTATTTTAAAAACCGAAGTTCTACACTGATAACATTACTCCAAAGGTAATGAGCTGGCAGAAGTCTTCTACAAATCCACACAAAGCTGACTTGTGAAAAATCCAGCTATAAACAGCAGTTCCATTTCAGCTGTTGCTGGGGGCAGCCTACGAGGAAGGAGGAGCCAGGGAGTGAAAAGGATGTGCAGGTCTCACGTGGAGGGACTCCAGAGCCAAGACACCGAACCAGTAAATATATTAGCGACCAAAGAAAGGATCTGACTTTACAGACAGTCCCGTGGTTCCTAGGTCATACTGATTTAAATGAGCATAAGTACTCCCTTTTGGTGTCTTCCCTTCCCTCTAAGGGATTTGAGAAGCCGGAGGAGAAGAAGGCTTTCAGTTGAAGGAGAAGGCTTCTAGCAGATACGGAAATATAAGCTTGTATTTAGGGGCTTCTGGGTACCAGCATAATTTGGCTTTCCAGACTACATAAGGGATAGCCATTTTTTCCAGACTCTGAAAAGACCCGTCTTGTTGTTACTAAGAGCCCTCAAATTAAGGGCCACTTGAAGAGGGTACTTCGGAAAAAAATGTAGATACTCATGACCACGACAAAGCTTTAGTCAACACGAGGAGATGCTGAAACAAAGATGTCTTGTTAATGGGAAATAAGGGTCTTTGGGAAAGCACGCGGCGGGCATTATCTTCTTCCAAAACGGACTTTGCCCCGCACTCACGCTGAGAGGTGGCCAGCAATGGCCAGGTGCTCCCTCGTGAGCCTGCACCCCCTTCTGCATTGAGACAGATCTGACGGAACTGAGTCCCTAGGCCCCCGTTACTGCCTGGCAAGGAGGCGCACCATGGTGCAGAGACTGAAGAAGGCACCAGGCATTTTTTTTTTTCCCTATTAAACGACATCCCTGGAGTTAGGCATTTATCAGTCTGGGCTGCCATCCACAGTAGCCTTCCTGACAGGAAAAGACTTACCACAAGTGATTCTGCTCATGAAGTTATTCTACACAAAAGATCCCTAGAATCTGGCTAGATTCAAAGAGATAGATCACCAGAGGCTTGAGGGCTGAGCACTGCAGATGGATAACTATAACACACGCATCCGAGCCACGGCATTTATAGAAGCTGCCTTTGTTACAATGACTGGAGTCCTCTGTCTGAAATGCGGGCTCCCAGCCTGAGCCCTGAGAGGTTCTGGTGCCCTCAATCTGTTTGGAGGGAGGCCTGCGGACAGTGACGTATGTCTGGGACTGACACCAACTGCTTAAACAGTGGCACCCCACAGAAACATCACTGGAGCCACAAAGACAAGCATAAATTTTCCAGGAGCCACATTTAATAAAAGGATAAGAAAAGCGACGTCATTTTGACATATTTCATTTAACCTGATAAATCCAAAATATTACTGTTTTAACATGCGATGACTGTGGAAAATCTCTTAATGAGATATCCTGCCTTCTTTCATTTCACTTGAAGTCATTTATGTACTAATGCGCACTAAGTCATGGACACCAGCGGCCCTTCTCAGCTGGGACTGGCCTTCCTCCGAGTGCCCCGGACACACGCGGGGCCAGCACTAGCGGATGGGGCAGCGCAGACATGAGTCGTGACTCTGCTCTCACGAGAGCTGCCATGAATGCTGGACCAGCCTCAGGTTCAAGCTACCTGGCTACGTGGGTCCTCTGTGTTCCTCCCTTTTGACCCTTGTGGCCTGGAACCCAATGTCCCTAACCCCCACCATTTTTACCCAGGAAATCCCTTTCTGTGCCCGACACAACCTCTTCTTTCTTGATGGCCCCGACTCCTCTCATCCCTCCCAATGCCACCAAATACAAAACCAAGACAGCGAACAAACGTGTAAACAAAACCGTGGGCCCAAGTCCCCCGTGTCCTCTTTCTGTGCTCCGAGTGCTGTCTCCCTCTTAACGCTCAGCACACCTGGCTCGCCGTGTCTTTGTGTGGCCGACCGCGGCTGGCCAGCTCCTTCTCCTCGAGGAGAGGTGCCGCCCTCCCTCCGGCACAGGGTCTGAGCAGGCGCTCATTCAAAACAACTGTTGCATGGGCGAGGGGCTTGCTAGTGGCCGAACCAAGCTTCCCCCTCTACTGGACTAGCTTGAAAGAGGCTCCGTTCTTTGAAACTAAAAAGCCGGAATAAGACATGTTCTATCTAAGTTACCACAGACGTATAAAAGGGAGGAATGGAAAAAAGTACCTTTGGGAAGATTCTTATGCGTATGCGTATGCGTACGCGTGCACGCGTACACACACACACACACACACATACACACACGGGATATTTAGATTCCAAACCTCATAAAATATCAGAGGGGACTTGACTGGGACGCTAATTAAGTTCAAGCTTCAAGTTGTCGGGAGTTTTCTTCTGGGGAGGGGAAGAGCCAGGTCACAGCCCCAAAGCATTTCAGTACCAGTATTTCTCATAAAGCACCCAGTGGTATCAGAAAATAAGGGATGTGAACCTCGAACGTGCCAATAATTTGTTGTGAATTTTTTCTCATTCTAAATAAAGATTTACGTTTTGCAGCTCATTTTGTATTCCTTTTTTTTTTCTTTTGTTGGTAAAGAGTTCCTGCATCTCCAAATTTTATGAACTTCAGGGTCCACAAAGCCTGGATCCACCCTGGCAGAGAACATAAAAGCTTTCTTCCTTTGATCATTTTTTTTTATATTAGGGAAGAAAGAAAAAAAAAACCCCAATCCTTCCCCCAAAGTGTGGGCTGTAATGCTTCTAGGTTTATCACCCTCATAAAGGGAAGGAGACAGCACAAAGGAGGGGGAGGAAAAGAAGGGGGTGCATGGGGGCTGCTCCCTGTGCCTCTACCCAAACCCTCAACACTGCTCTGCAAAGACCAGAAAGATTGCAGAGCTGATGCTAGGTTTTCCTGGGACAAACTGTGTTCTTCTTGATTTGGTGAACTTCAGTAGTTAGAAGGGAAGACTTGGGACTAGGGAGATGAGAGCTGAAAGCCACAGACCCTAACTTCAAGATCTTTATCATCTACAACTTATTCAGCAAATATAAAATTTAGGAGAGCGCTATGAGGAATAACTGAAAACTGTATGAAACAGAATGGTGAGTGGGGCTGTATAATGAGGCAAATCGATCCCACTGAGCCTGGAGTGGAGTGACAGCATCAGTACCACAGGACATTGGATGCCTAACAATGCCAGCTGGAGAGATTAGGAAAGGTTTTAGAGAGGGGATAAATCTTGAAATAGATCTGCAAGGAGAAGAAAACCGTGTACAGTAAATGTGAAAGGAAACAAGGTTCTAGAGGGAGACGTCCCCAGCAGCATTAAATCAATAACATAATCCTGTAATCTTCTCAGTCATGCCCCACTGACCTCAAATCTTAGGACATTATTAATAATTTCCTCTTTTACTGTTTTGAATTTTCATGCTGTTAAAAATTATTTGTTGAGATTTTTGAAGTATTACGTGGACATGCAATGTCTATGAACATAATAAATATGTGTGATTTTTACAGCAAGAATAGGTTTAGCAATGTAAAAGGCACTCTACATGGATTATCATAAGGCCCACGTTCATTCTAAAAAATTTTTTTTGTGTTCATCTTTCATCTCTTTTCCTCTTGGCCAGATTATCAGGAAACTGAAAGTGAGCTGAGCAGGGACATCAGGGGCCACGGCAAATCCTCTATCGAAAAATGAAGCTGGCGTACAGAGGAGGTTCCAGGCCCTGCTAATCCTCACTGCTAAGTGGCTTTAATTTCAAATCATCTCTTCTTTTTGCCATTTAACTGTAACACTATCCCAGAGTGCTAAATAGCTTTTGCTGGAGAAAATGAAATAGCTCTTCTATAACCTTTAGAGACATAAAATGGGAATATACAACATGTTAAAAAAAAAAAAAGATAAGTTGGAAACTTAAATACAGAACTAAGGGTAGAAAATGGATTTAGCTTATGATAAATGACTTAATAAAAGATATTAAAAAAACAACTGTTATAACTGTTCCCACACACCCCCAGTTCTGCCATAAAAATAATGATTAAATCCAACAATAAGCTCAAAATCCCATTTTATTCACTGTAATAACAGATGGGGTTTTCAGGTCATCTTTACAGAAGTGCGAGGGGAGCCGCAGGACTTCTCGGGGAATGATCTGGACGAGACTTTGCTCTTTACCTGGAGCTCCTGCAAGCAGGTGGCAATCGAGTCACCTGCCAAAGGACTCCATGTCCCTTCTCCTGCCCAGGTCCCTGAGGATGAGACACCACACTACAGCAGGGTCGCCTCCATGTTTTGCAAAATTGAAAATTAAAAAGAGGCAGGTTCTGATCGCATGGCGTGGTCAGCTTACAACGCACTGGTGAACGCCCGAAGGAAGAGGCCCTTCCTTGGGGCATTCACCACCTGCTTGGCAGGGGCCGGATCCCAACTCACCTACACCTGACCTGAGAGCCCTTGCGCGGTGAAAGTCCTGTGCCCCCGTAAGGACCACCTTGGTCTCAGATGCCTAAGAAATGGTGCCCTTTCTATAAACTTGGCCTCGTCTCCTCAAGCGTTTATTCGCGGTACTTTACAGAATGCTCAGTAAGTCAATAGCCCTTTCCCCACCCAGAATCTGAGACCACTGTCCAGGAAACGCAGCTTTTCTTCATGTTTCTGGGTCTCCAGCGGTCTTTCGAGCCCTGTTCTGGATGGCTCCGAGCCGCAGAGGGGCCGCGGCGCAGTAAGCTGGGGTCAGGTTGCGTCCCCATCTCCCGGAGCTCCCACCGATGCCTCCCCTGCCTTGCTTTGGTCTTCATGCTGGAAAATGTAACAGGACAAGCTCAGGGCCTGTGAATCCTGCCCCAAGGCTACCTGCAGTCCTGAGGGTTCTGCTGCGTCCGAGTCTCCCAGGTGTGGGGCAGAAGGTCTCACCTGTGCTGCTGGGCACAGGCTCTGAAGCCAGCAGTCACCTCAGCTCTCCCTGCAGCTCCGCTCCTGCTCAGACGTTCCCCCTTCAGGCGTGGAGGCCCCCCTCCCACTTCGTTCTCCCACCCTCCTCTCCCTTTCCCAGAACAGAATGGCCCTAAAATACACCCCTACACTATGGAGTTGCTAAAAAAAAAAAATACTGCCTACACTAAATAAATACCTGACTAAAATTCCAGGCTTCTCTGGGGAACAGTTTTGGGGCACAGCGGTCCCCTGGGAGACCCCGACGACAGTACCAAAGCCAAAGCCGGGGCCGGCTCCACACGAGGTCCATCTTACTCTGCGAGGTCATTTTCTATGACCCGACTTCCTCTGCGCTGATTTTCTAGAACCTTGCCTGACTTTTTGGAAACCGACTGGGTTCCCCCCATATCTGTCTGTCCCTGTCATATAAATGCTAATCAAATACAGCATATCCATGGCTTACAGCCACAGAGCTTCCTGGGTTGGAAGCCAGGGGCTGGCCTGACCGCCGGGACCCCGCAAAGCGAGCCTTTTGGAGGCGTGAGTGCCGGCGGCTGGCCAGGTGCTATCTCCACAGGGTCAAACGCGGACCTCCTCTCTCTCCCCTGCAGGTCTTACTTTGCCAACGGTTTTCACTTTACTCAAAGTGAATTCCCAAAGAGTGAAACTGACTTTTAATCTTTTACGGCGAGGGAGGAACGAGACGCAAGGTCATATTTAAATAGCAAAGTATCCGTATGTGTTGGATCCAAGCTGAACAGAATATGTAGTATTTCTACAGTGCAAACAGCATGTGCCCCTGAGCCGAATTCACCCCTTCTGGGTACGGCACCCTCAGAGTGAAAGAGATCAAAAGAGATTGAAGAAAATACCCAAACCTCACTCTAACACTACTTAATATTACGTGGAAGTCAAAATATTCCGGGCGAATCTTTGATCTGGTCCAAAGAGACATGAGTAGATAAATTACAGTGGAATATTTATATGGTCCTGTAGTGAAGTTTATGTTTTCGTACAAGGAGACCCAATGCTTACTTACATCAGAAGTTAAAAACAGGTGATTTTTAAATTTAAAATACCACTTCTTAGACAAATCCCAGATAACCCCTATACTTACACGCTACTTTTTACGTTTTAACTTAGTTGTGTAGCGACGTCCAGTTCCTTTCCTGGCATGGCCCCTGCCTACAGAAAGTTACGGCTGATACTAGTTTGCTAGGGCTGTCATTACAAAACACTTCAGGCTTAAAAAAATATCAACTGATTTTCTCACAATTCTGGAGGCTAAAAGTCAGAGATGAGGTGTCAGCAGGTTTAGACCTTCTGAGGACCATGTCCTTGGCTTGCGGGGGGCTGCCCTGCTGCAGTGACCTCACCGGGACTTCTTTCTGGGTGTGTCTGTGTCCTCATCTCTTTCGATAAGGACACCAGTCATACTGGACTAGGGCCCTCCCTGACATCCCCATTTTAAGTTAATTACCTCTTCGAAGGCCCTATCTCCAAATACAGTCACGTTCTGAGGTGCTAGGGGTTAGGACGTCAACGTATGAGTTCCGGGGGAGGCGAATTCAGCCTGTGACATTATCATATATTTAATTCCTTTTAAATGCTTGAGGTCGACATTCAGCTATTCCACATTCTTCATTCCAAGGGAAATCGCCGCAGTGTCTGACAGGCTTCAAACCGCCTTGTAAGACCCTTTAATGAACCCTTCCTTCCATTTCATGTTCGCTCCCTTCCTCTGAACGTGGCCTGTCTTATGCACCCTTATCGATTGTTGTCTTTAAGAGTAGTCTGTATTTTATAATAAAAGGTTATTATCCTTTCTTTACCTTGGGTTTGGCTCCTAACACAGTGCCTTTTTCATATTAAGCACTCAAAAGAAGTTTTTTCTTTCCCAAGGAGAATTATAAGGAATTTTATTATTATACATGGGTATAGTGAGTATTATACTCTTGACTTATGTCCAGTTGATGGTTAATTATGACTCAAATTATCTCCTGCTTTGCTAGCAAATAACCAATCATTTTTATTTGAACAGATGCTTGCCTATCTAATGATTCATCAAAACATTTCAAAATCATTGTCCAGTATTATAAAATTTTCATTAAAATTCTCCAACTTGAGGGTTTAAAGCAATTGACTTTCAACACACCCGCCATGTGTCATATTAGCTTCTATGAATGACTTTGGCATCACTAAATATTTAGGGATTCAATTTTCATTTTTTCCCCAATGAAAATAATTTTAAAACACCATTTGAAAATCTTTTGTGCTTAAAGGTCACTTCTCTGACCTACAGATCAAAGAGCTCCATAGGTGTCCTGGGCGATATCAGACTTTTTCCCCTACCTATGCCCTTACCAGCTGACAAAAGGAAGTTTAGAGATTTCTTCTCTAGACCTTCCAAGTGTGGGTCCCAGCCCTGACTCGCCAATCAACGTATGCGTGGAGCTCTTTAGAAATGCAAGACCCCGGGAACTGCATTAGACCTTTGAATCAGAAGTTCTTGGGGGGTAGAGAGAGTACATTTCAGAAACTTACTGGTGACTTTTCTGCACAGAGCTGAGAATGTTTGTGTCATAAGGAAATGGTCCCTAAATGTAGGTGCCCACTGGAATCACGTGGGGTAGGCTGAGGCCTGGGTCTGACCCTACTGCGTGGGTACTGGGGTGTTTTAAACGTCCCAGGTGGCTCTAATGTGGAACCAAGAGAACATACCGATGAGACGTTACCAGGGCAGGACTAGTTACCTATATGAAAAGCAAATCACTTGGCAATAAAAAGCATAACACTAGGACAGATACTGACATCGATGTGCTTATTCAGGATGACTCGCCAGGGAGAGTGAAAGGTGGGCACGCTGCAAGATGATCTCACAGAACGCCATGGTCCCTCCAAAATCGTGATGAAAAAATAGGGCTGGGCAGATTCTTTGTTATCCCTGACTATTAGTATTCACATTCTCTAAACTGTAATAGTATCAATGGTAATTTATGTATTTTTAAAAAAGATTTTATTTATTTATTTTTAGATAGAGGAGATGGAAAGGAGGAAGAGAGGGAGAGAAACATCAAGTGTGTGGTTGCCTCTCGCGCACCCCCTGCTGGGGACCTGGTCCTCAACCCAGGCATGTGCCCTGACTGGGAATTGAACCCACAGCCCATTGGTTCGCAGGCCAGGGCTCAATCCACTGAGCCACACCAGCCAGGGCTCAATGGTAATTTCAATAAAGTATGAATGCTACATATTCAATCTCCATTTGTCATCTTGTTCTCTCTAGAACATATTCAGACTTTTTTAGCCTAGGTTTCAATGAAAGGTTTGAATTCAAGTCAAACTGCTCAAGATGATATACAAGCAAAAAGAATTTTTCTTTTGGTTTTTCATCATAATATTAAGTGTTTTTATTAATTTCCTAACTCAGGTTTAATAGACTTCCAAATTGTATCATGCCACGGGCTTGTACACGAAATGTATCTTGAAGACTTGAAAGAGAAAAACATTTACGTAGTCTTTACGTATTAAGGCCCTACATTAACTGCCCTGGGGGGTATCTCTTAATCCTCTTCCATAAATATCGGGGTAGATCTTCTTGGATCTGCTGGGAACTTCACATGAAATATCATACTAGAGAACTACAATCTCTACACTGCTCTTTAGCTATGGCCCCCGCTTGGCCCCCGTCTTCTCCGAGGTTTACTTTGCTTCTGCTTTTGTTCTTTCCCATGGTTTCTTTGGAAAGACATTTTTGGCCCAGCGATCCGTGTTCCCTTCTGAACCACTTTACTAGCTGACTTCTTCCACTGGGTTTCAGTCAGTAATGGGTCTAATCCTCTTTTCGTTTTCTCCTGAGTGAGGAGAGGGTGGGACGATAGTAGAAGGCACCCTCCACTACAGATAGAAAAACTAAACATTCTCAAAAATGTCTTCATCTTTCGGCAGACGCTCCTGTATAACCTAGAATTTTATGTCATCGAGCTTTTTCCAAAAAATGGGATTGAGAGAGGCCGTATTTCAGCTGGATAACATGAAATCCGCAGCATGCCCCTCCTCGCCAGGTGTCCTCTGTTGTGCCCTGGCCCTGACCTGTCCTCCGCCACAGGGCGCCTCGCCCTTAGAACAGAGCAGCTGCGATGACTGGGAGTCCACTGTAACATCATATCCCTCTGAGCTCAAAGCGATTCTTCAGTCTGGATTCTGTGCTGACTCATTTCCCTTCTGTGTTTGTTATCATCCTGTTCCTACACGGTCCTTAGCTTTCTTCATGCTCACCTCTGACCTGGAGACCCCCTCTTCCCCAGGCCCCTCTCCTTCTTCCTCTTTTAAAAAATGAATTGCATCGCATTGGAAAAATATCAATATGTCACGGAAGCCTGATGGCCACTCCATAGTTTTGGCCCTAACAAGTGTGGTGACTATGGTAGCTGGGTGTGTTTCATTTCTAGGGGCTTTTTATTAGTGGCAATGTCCATGGGAGAAGGTGACTTCTAAGGCGGGGGCTCCTGTACCTGCTATAGTAAATCTCATCTCTTTGTACCTTGGCGGTTACCTGTGAGACCGAAGGGCCTGCCTCCTGCCTACTGAGTGACACTACTTCAGGGGACTCCTGCGAGGGCTCCACTGAAAGGGGCCACCTGATGTCATCCTGTCTGTCAAGCTCACTTCCGGTTCAGGAGACTTCTGAGTTAGCTGGTATGAAGTGTGGCCCACGGTCGCCTCCTAAGTCTTGGTGTTTAATTGGACCCTGAAAAACTGCCTGGTGGCTTCTGTACAACGGGACTTATGTGGTTAGTCATTTATTTCCTGTTCACCTAAGTAACTCCATCACTCCACTGAAACTATTTTCTCAAAGCCAACGACTTTTTGTTGTTGTTGTTCAAAACAAAGTTGTTTTTTTTTTTTCCATTCTTTTGATATCCAAGAGTTTTTGATGCTTCCCAGTGCCCCAGCCTTCACCAAGTTCTCTCTTATTTGGGCCTCCTGTTTCTGTTTTTAAATTCCTCTGGCTCCTCTAACCATAATTCTGTTGTCAGGCCTGGTTTCTGTTCTCTCTTGTGCCTTAGGGATGCTCAGTTCTTTAAGAAGCAGTCCTGGCACTTTTTCTTAGAGTTTGCACCCCAAGTCAATCAATCTTAGGGCCTAACGTGAGATGCAAACCTTCACCTTCACTTCGGTCTCCCGTCTCCCACCACCACATATTTTCCTTTAGCTCTACTGCCGATGCCCCGCTTCCTTTAGTGGCCCCACTCCCTCCCGCTCCGCCTCCCCCCCAGCCCCGCTCTCACCCTCAGGTAGGAAGAGACTTCACCATGGCTGCGAATGTACCTTCACACATTACTCCTCAGGTTTCAGGTTCAGGGCTCATCTGGGATACTCCTCCCTCCTCCCTGTGGTTTTATGTGGTCTTCACGTCCACTGTTCCCTTGGAAATCTATTTCTACCACCCTTCATCTTCATTCTCATCACCACCACTTGGCCCAGGTCGTCACTCTGATTCCGGGGCCTTTTAACACCCCATCCGCTGCCACCGCAGTTATCGTCCCTAGCCCATTCATCCTGCCAGGTGATGATACACAACACCTGTACACTGCACTGTGTGTTCACCGCCCCAAGCCAAGTCTCCTCCCGTCACCATTTATCCCCCTGACCTTCTCCTACCTCCCCCCCAACCCTTTCCCCTCTGGTAATCACCATACTCTTATTCCTTATTTTTGATAATACTTTACCTCAAGAGTTATAAAATTCTAGGGTAAGTACCAAATTAAAGACATTAACCTTTATTTTAAAAATACATAGTACCCAAACTATTCAACATGGTGAGCGAATATAGGTGCTGAAGAGGATAACCAAGAAAAAGGTGAAGCTTGGTTTGCTGCCCTACATCTTTAGTATGCTTACATGAACAAACATAAAAATAAACAGAATTTCCTTTAATTGGCAGAGGGTCATTACCTATGCAAGCTTCCTCTTTGTTGCATGCTTTTTTCCATCATAATTCTGTCTAAATTGTTCATGTGTATACTGCCAATATATGATTGTAACTATAATTTAAAAATAAAGGCAGTTCTATGTTTCTTCCCTTTTCTGAGCAAGATAATTATATTTCTTTGGAATATAAATTACCACCATTTTTAGAGTTAGAAATTCTTCAAAGAACAATTAAGTCTTTGCTGAAACATGAAAGAGAAGATGGTTCTAGAGACGATTACAGCGTTTCGATTCAGTGCTTCCAATGAGAGTAAAAAAAAAAATTCCCTCCCTGTTGCCCAAGTCAATACCTCAGAATCTGAGATACCGGGCTGTACATTTTGCATACGCTTAAATATATTCAGCAATGCAAGCAAGCCTTGTGCACTATCAAGTTATTCAAGTGAATCAAATGTTTATTTCTCTACATAATCAAAAATAGGAAAAATCATATGGTTCTAATATTAAACATGATGTACTTTTAAGTTTTAAAGCCTTTCTCCATTACCTTATTTCTTTTATAGAAAGAACAAATGGGAAAAAAAAACAAGAAAAATTACTTAAGTTTCTTAAGGGAATTAAAAAAAAAACACTACAGTTCTAAACTATAAAGTGGTTCAAATTCATTAGTTTAAAGTATAATTTTTCGAGGAGAATTCATTTTTACACCAGTGCTTAGCTACACATTTATCTTTTCTATTCCTGCAGTACTTTGGAGGTGTGACAGCTATGTTTTTGTTCTTCTGACGTAGCTGTGAATGCTGTATCTCAGCCGCACTACAGAGAAGCTTATGGAGTCGTTTCTTAGAGGAAAAGACCAGCGGTAGCAGCCTCCCGGTGGCTGGAGGTTCCTCAAAAAGTCATGAACTTTCTTCTGAGTCACAGTGGGGCCGAGCTCTGCCCTACAGCCTGACTGACACCTCTCACTTGTACAGGACAGCTATGGAGGAAGGTGCGCACACACACTCGCATCTGAACATGACAGAGGCAATTATATGAGAGCAATAAAATACTCTCAAGTCAGGGGTCAAGATTTCAAGGGTACGTAAGAGAGCAGAAACCCACCACTAGATTATAGACTCAGAGAGATGGGAGAATGAATCCCAGTTTCCCTCCTTTCTATGTGGCTGGAACAAGTACTTAAAATACGGACCCCTGTTGCTGAAGCAGGAATCATACCTATGCCACAGATGATTAGGTCTGGCCAGTAGACGGTGTGAGCGCCGAGGAAATGACAGTCCCAAGTGTTGGGGATCCAGAGCCAGCAGTCAAGCCCGAAGCCTGCGACTGCTCCCAGTGGGGGACGTGAGCTGAGCAGAATCACGTGGAGTCCGGCCGCCCACGTGTGAGGATCTTTGCACCGAGGCTCTACCTCGAAGAGCAAGGGGGGCTGGTTGGCTTTGCAGCTCTGGGACCTGAAGAAACAGTTTTGTTGGTGGCAGTGACACTATTACCTCTGATCACCATTCTTTTTTTGACTCGATCTCTGGTTTCCTGCCCCCAGCACGCAGACTTTCATTCTCATCCTTCCTGAGAGAGGGGTTTTCTAAGCATCAAGGCATGGCAGGGGCTCTAGAGTCACCAAGGCAGTAAGTTCCTTCACTATCTTCTATCCTGTGATGTTACGGATTTTTCTTGAGACCACAGAGAGCCTGCTAGATGATCAGCAACATTTACATGGCCAGGGTGCTTCTGAGTCACTTTCGGTATCACCTTCTGGAATGACAAGGGTGACTGACAGTGTCTGTGCTCAGGTCTGGTGTCGAGGTTTAATCCAGGGACGGGTGCACGGAGCGGGCAGTAGGCACTCCAATACAATACATGGAATGACCTTGCTTTAATGACCTTCCACTGAAGCTGCTTACGGTTCCACTGTTTTAGGCGAACTGACCTCCTTTGATTTCTGACAAGGCCCAATCCTGCTGGTGGAGGCTCCTGCAGAGGGCCGGGGTGTGAATTAGCGAGCAGTTGGTTGAACGGACGCAACCTGAGTTCAAATCCAGTCTCTGACCCTTCCCGACAGTCGTGCCCGGGCCAGTTAACCTTTCAGTGTCTCACCTGTACTGTCTGCAAAATAGGCAGAGTAATTGCACCCACATCTCAGGGCAAGCTATGGACCGAGTTACTCTCTGTAAACGCACAGTACGCAGCAGGGACCACGCGAGTGTTTGACTGATTAATGACGCAGAACGGAGAAACCTACCATGGGCTTGGTATGACAACGGGTATCGGAACCCGAGACGGAAAATGACACCTCACAGGGCCTTTCCCCTTGAATGCATCATTCTGATTAGTCAGCTGTAGATCCTGGAAGACTCTATGGTTAACCTTTTTTTTTAGCCTCATTCTTTTGTTTGGGTTAAGAAATTATTTTCCCCTCCTAATCAGTGAAGCAGTTGAGGTTCCGGAAGTTTATTTAATAAAAGTGAGCAAAAGAGAAAAGAAACCTAGAAGGAGATAAGAGAAGAAACTGCGGGGGAAAGTCCCAAATCTGCTGTGAGACAGAACTTTGTTTACAAGACGTAATTCATAGCTTCTTCTACTGAAAAGTGATTAAAATTCCTGTGAAAACTCCTGGGCAGTTTTCTCAGAGACTTCCATGCTATTTCAGGGGCCATTCTGAATCCTGAAATGCTGAGTGGGAACGCAGTGTTACCCACTCAGCTATCGGTTTGGGAACTTGCCTACATCTTTAATCCATTTTGTGACAAGCGCATATTCTTTAACCAGACTTTTATTACATCACCTCTCTTTTTTCCAACAAAATATTTGGACCAACAGGGCGCATCCCCGAGTTTGGCTTGCGTGGTGACCTCTCATTAAGCAGCGTGTCTGAAATAAAATTGTGATGTGAACTCATGATCATTTTCTCCGAGCTGTCTTTCAATATATATACATACATATTTCCCAACGTAATGAAGCACTCCTTCCTATAGGCTTAATGATTCTTCCTCCTGCTGTTTTTATTGATCCTGAACACTCCCCGATCTGCTGAATGAGCATCGTGAGGGGTGCCAGGGACCAGCGAGGCCAACTTCCGTAAGTGAGAACGTCAGCATCTTCTCAGCGGCAGCTATGGCGGTGCCGAGGGAACCGGAAACTGAATGTCGGTGTCTTGAATTAACCTTACTTATCCTTTCTAAGGGCAAAATGGCCTTTTTTTTTTTTTACCTATTTTCAGCAGGCTTATTTATTTCCTATCCCTTTCCCCTCCAGGTTCCAGGGAAAGATAAAAGGAGTAGAAGGCTGGACTTGAATCTTTCTCCCACTCTCCTTCTGTCTTCTCTTTCTCCCGCTCCCTCTCTCTTTCTTCGGTGGACAGAAAAGGGGCCACACACCAAACGTTACAAGCTCGGGGATGCCCAGGGGATGGCGGGCGTTACAAAATCAGGGACCAAATGCAACCACACAGAGAGTCTGAACGTAAACCTGCCTAACTAAGAGCAGGTCATGGCGGGAAGTTCCATCCTAGGCCTGTGGCTTCCTTGACAAAGGTTGGTCTTCACCTCTGAAACGGCCTGCTGTCGTTGTGCATTTAAGATAACATACCTGCGAAGGGTCACAGTAATCTTCTACTCCAGACCCCTCGAAGGCACAACCATGGCACCGGAAGGGGCAATGATGATGTCCTCTTATTGCCCAAATGCCATCTCCGTGAGCTGTACACGTTCGCTGCCCTGTGCCCACCAATGTAAAAGAAGCGCGTGTCTCTCTTTTGCTTTTTGTCCAAGCCTAGATGTTTTGCTGATTTGCTTTCTCCTGCCTCCCTAATCCACCACCAATGGCTATCATGTAACCCCCTTAGGTCTGTCTCTTTTGAACTTACTGTATAAAAAAAGGGACAAAACTGCCATCCTCTGGAGGTTGTCCTCAATCTGTTGAGATTTTGCATCCCAGCAACTGTTGACAGTTTGGCTCAAATAAACTCCTGTAAGACTTTTTCTTAGGCAACGTTCCTTGCCAACTCTTTCTTTCTTAGCAGCCCGAGGCTGGGAAGGAGGAGTCCAAACACTGCATGAGATGGCCAGTCTCCGACCTGAGCCTGCACCAGACCCACCTGAAGGGCTTGTTAAAACTCAGGCGGCTGGGCTCTGCCACAGCAAGCTTCTGGTTCTGTAAATCGGCAGCGGTGTCTGAGGCTCTGCATTTCTAAGCAGCCCCAGGTGATGCAAGGAGCCTCTCGGAAGCCACAGCGAGATGAGCTACCTCAAGGAGAAGTCCCTTTTTGATCATCACCTTCAGGTCACACACGCTCTTTTCTCCTTCTCCAAATGCCAAAGGTCTCTCTCTCCGTGGGAGTGGGGAGCAGGGGGGAGGGGCTAGGAGACACTGTTAATTTGAACACATGCCGCTGGGGGATGGTCAGAGTGGAGCGCAGGGGTGCTGAGTAGACGAGGGGTTACAGGTGTGGTGGGAGACAATGCCAGGGAAGGTCCCTGTGGCAGATAGGGCCTCATGCTCAGAAGCCACCTCTGAGTCTCCGCCACCTGGTACTTTTGCGTGCGGGCTGGGCTGTATTCGTTCAAACTGGAAAAAGGAGCTGGTGGGGCAAGTTCTCTTTGGGAAAGGTCTATACGCACTTCACTGTGTGAGCCCATTTCCCCAGGGGGAGGCGGAGGAGGTTGAGGTGCGTGCTAGGCCCCGCCGTGTCTAACATCCGGGGCTCCCTCCCCCTGGGTCTCCTGGGTGAGACAGAGTTAAGCAGGGCAGGTTCTCAGCCTGCAGAGGGTGAGCAAGAGCTTGAAGGTAAGAGTTGGAACCCCTCTCCCTTCCACTGTCTTCCTTTACGGTAGGACATCCTTGTGTGACTGGGGCAGCCACCCCAATTACGGCTCCTTTATAACCCGAAGGCTCTTGTGGCGGCACTCAAAGATGTCAGCACCGGCAGGACGCCCACGAGAGGGGACAGTGGCCGTCTCACACAAGATGGGGTTTTTGTGACCTTACTAAGGGAGCTGCGGTTTGAATCTCTCCTGGAGAAGAGCTGAATGCACTGACAGGAACTCTGATAACTTGCGCCACTTACAGGGTGAACAGAACAGAAATCTGAAACGTCTGATTAAAAATTCCGCTTATTTTTTTACCTTAAGAAAATGAAACCCGGTTACCCACAACGTAATTAAACGCTACATCCTTAGGTGTAAAAGATGCAATTTCCTTTTGAAAGCCTATCTCTTGTATAACTGCTTTTTAACTAGTTGACCCAAGAAATCCCTGGAAAATTCTAGAAAATGGGTTTCCTGAGCATGTAATGCTTAAGCAGTTTTCTTAACCTGTACAAATTCTTCATTCATGGAGTTGGCTTTGGATTTTCAACTAATTAACATGGGCAGAATTTTCCCTTAGTCTCTGGTATTTGGAAATTGTGTGTGTGAGTGTTTTCCTCCAATTCTTAAACATGAAGTATTTTTTTCATTCCCACAAAGAACAGGTGGACCATCAACACAACATTGTAAACTTAGTCCTAACTTCATTAGTTATGCACTTGCTCCCTTTTATGTTAACACGGTTCTCTCGTGGCCATCTCTAAATTCTTGTTCTTTCTTCATGTCTGCTTTCGAAATGGGAGAAGGTGGTTAACACAGCCTGTGCTCCCAGCTAGAAAATAACTCAGTCACGGGGATACAATGTAAGGCGTGGGGGCTGTAGCTAACAGTGTGGCGTTTTTAATATCCCTTTGACATTATTAGGAGAAATGTCAACATTCCAAATACTCATGTAAATAATGTTTAATAGGAAACAACTATTAACAACTTAAAAGACATAGTTAAAAACCAGTATTTCTATCCACTCGAGTATTCGGTTGATTTTATCAACAGGACCTATTTAATTTCATTCAGGAAGATAACCATTATTAGAAATTATTATTTTGCTTTCAGTGCTGACTAGCAGTCACACGGTTAAGTTTATGAAAACCTTTGTTCGTGACTTGGCCCTTTCGGCACTGAAGACCTGGTATTTGAGAAAATGATACGCTAAGCAGATAATATACCACACATTTTGGCATTCATTTACAGGCTAGTCAGTGGGTTTCTCACAATATCTTCACCTACAAATTTCTCCTCAGCAAGCAACCACCAGGGACGTTGCTTTAAAAACAAAACAAAACAACAAAACAAACAAACAAACAAAAAACCCCATGAACAAGCCAGGGACTAAACCATAAGCCCGCCTCCCCGCCCAGGTCACCGAACAGGTTTAATCAAGCTGATGGAGAGGTCAGCCCCCTGGGTGACCCCCACCATCTCCCTTTACTGTCCTCAACGTTATTAAAGCGGGTGACCTAAAAGCTCCGCTCGTCAGCAATAAGCATCAAATCAGAAAGTAAGGAGGTCCAGTGGGAGAACTGGGGATGATGCTGGGGGCACGGAAGGGGTCATGGTAGGGTCCAGTCGCGTAGACTCCACAGGAAAATGGAACGATTCAGAAGCCAACTGAGAGAACGGCGACATGCAGCACTGAGCAAGGAAAGGCGAGTGTGGAGTGCGGCCCTGGTGGCACGTGATCGTCACAGACCCATGCGAACATGGTACAGGCACATCAACACATTCTTCTAAAGGAGGAGGAAGAACGTACTCTCAAAAAAATTTCAACAAGAGTGCATCGACGTTGATTTTTCAAAAAATCTGCTTTTAGATGGGCGACTCTCAGCTATCTAGGTACAACCGGGTAAATAAATAATGACTTTTTTCCCAAGTGCCCATTGGACATCGCATTGAAGAGCATTTACTAATACCACACACAGCCCCTTTCCTTAGAACCTTTCAACTGCGAATATTTGAAAAATTAGAATATAACTATACGAGAAAAGATTACCATCTATTTAGTGCCTAAGGTACACTACCTGACGGGTCAGCGGCCATGAGATGTTATCATACCTAATCCCCTCAGCAAGCATGTTAAATAAGAATTATTACTCCCTTTTTAAAGATGATAAAGCTCATAGTTAGAAAGTCAGTCTGTCAAAAGAGAACTTCATTCAGATGTACTATGGTCTTTTCACTGCAGTACAATTACATTAATTAAAAGTGTGTTAAGATAGAAATGGTGGCTTCAAAAATGAATGGGTTGATCAAAGAGAGCAAACCTGTAAGTGACTGTAGGGAAAAAACCTTAATGTTGAGGACGGAGAGCTGTCATTTTGTCTTTTTGAGGCAGAATGGGATCGCTCCTTTTCAGAAGAATAAATAAAGAAATGGTAAAAATAAAAATGCTGGCCTAGGGAACAACCCGGGTGTTGAACAAACACCGATGAAGTTGACCGCATTGTAACGAGGACGCAGCGTCAGTGAAGAACAACAGTTGTGAAGCAACCGGAAGACCTGGAAACCAAGGACATTCAAAGCAAAAGAGGGTGGCTGGCAGTTTCGCATAAGAAGAACTAAAAGTAAACACATGAAGACTTGAATTGTATTCGTCTTCTCTGCTTTTTAAAGATCTGTTGATTATTAGAAATGAAATTAAGCTTGCCAGATTTAGCAAGTAAAAACACAAAACAAAAATACTTATTAATAACAAAGGAAAAACTATTTTCATATTGGAGAAGCCTGGTAGACATCACCTCAATCAAATGATTAAAATAGTGGAACGGTTTGAAATTGAACATCACCAAATTGACAGCATCTCTTTAGGGATGTTTCTACCAAAGGCTGATAAATGGAACCAAGTTATGAAAAAATACTAGACAAACTTTAATTGGAGGAACTTCTACTTCAAAGTTTTTATTTTAAAGGGTGTTACTGGGACAACTGGTGACACTCAAATGGGATTTGAGGATTAGGAGAAATAAAATAATGTTTTTTTGTTTTTTTTTTTAAATTTTGACGGTTGCATTGTCCTTATGTTGGAGAATGTTCTTGTTTATAAAAAGCAGACACTAAAGTATTTGGAACTGGTGAGACATCAGGTTGTCAATTAACTTTCAAATGACTCAGGCAAAAAGTTTTAGTCTTCTGTATTTACAGCTTTTCTGTGAACTTGAAATTGTTTTAAAATAAAATATTAATTGGATTTCTTATTGAATCTTATTTTTTACTGTGGAGAGCTCACAGTATTTATCATGCTAATTTGTGTTTTGCATTTCCAAGAGAGAAATATAATATGCAGCATTCCCTACAGATTTTTTAATACAAAGCATCTCATGGAAAACAGAAGTGTTTTAAAAGAGGATGCTTTCATCAAAAATTATAAAGAAACATAATAAATATACCAAAATCTAATTAAATACAACAACTACTTGCTATTATGTAAATAGTAATAGGACTGATGTCATTCAATCAAAACAGTAAAAAAAAATTATTAAAAATTACACATATATTAAATACTTTAAGTGTAAATTTTCACTAATTCACCAGGACACTTTTTTTTAATGGGGTCTACTAATTAGATCTCTGAATCATTAAAAAAAATAAGTTAGATATTCATATGTAATTATGTGTATAATAATTTTGGGAGTGAAATATATAATCATCAGGCTGCTCTCTATATTTCTATTTTTATGCTTTCTTTGGCCAGTATTTTACAGTTGTCTCCCACAGTAATTCTGACGATTAGATTTTGATAATTCTTCACTGTCAGTCTTTACAAATCAGTGAAGTACATTTTCCTGAAACAAGCTTTCTCTGTGCATCACATCTTACAGCATCATGTAAGGTTCAAACAAATTGTGGCATTAAAATAGCAAGTCGAGGTGACGCCAAGAGAACAGGTATCTCAGGCCTCAGCGAGCACCCGGGTCGGGGAAGTCGCAGCTGTGCCAGGGGCTGGCGGGCAGTCTGCAGTTGAGTTCGTCTGTCATGGACACAGGAGACACTTCCTGGAGGGAAGACGGAATGTTTGTTCATCCAGCCGAACAGGCCAGCACGGGTTTTTCTCTAGGGAGAACCCTGGGTTATTCTGTTCCTTCCTGCTTGTTCCAGCTTGTTTGTTTATAAAGATACCACACTGATTTTATGATGGAAAGATCTCTGAAAATACAATGAGTGATTTTAGTGAAGGAATATACGAATCTTCCTTAAACTTGGTTCACTGTCTTTGGTCGGAGGCAATCTGAAAGGTCAAATGTCTAGCCACAGAGTGCACCACAACACAGACTATCTAAGTTTCCCATAAGTATAGAAATAATCAAACTATTTTTCTTAATTCTGTACTCTTAGTGACATTAAAATGGAATCAGAGTAGGTTGCTTGCCGTTTACAGACCACGCTGCAATGGAGATAACGTGGATATGCGTCCTTCAGAGAAGTAACAGGAAGAAAGATTAAGTCCTTTTCACATCTTGAATGCAAAATGCACCCAGAAAGGGAGAAGGTGAGAAGCATCAGTTCTCTTTGAAACTATGCCCTTTTACCATTTGGTGAATGTGGAAAGCAACAGTGTCATTTCTATAATCACATCCCAATATTAGAAAAATTATTTGCAAACAACGTATTAGTAACTATGTTTTAACACAAAGCTTCGTTACTTGTGGCTGGAGGCATTACTAAGTCCCCATCGCCACATTACGGGTTCCCACGTTTACTATTTAGGAGGAGGTTTTGAAAGCACAGAACGGTAAGCATCATTAGAGCCAAGGACTAGATGGTTCGTTATTTTCTTTCAGATCTGAATAGCATTTATTTTTACTTCATGTTATTGAGGTTTCGGTTCTCGCTGGTATTCACTGACAGCAACAGATGATAAAAAATAATAATCCACTTTCACAAGTGTAACGTGATGCCTTTGTCTACACAGACAAGAATATATTTTAAACGCTATGTACGTGTGAAAGTATGGATTACTGTCCAGGAGTTTGTGCTTAGCCCAAGTAAAACACTGTCCACAACTGTAATTCCTTAACCCAACACGAGAAAATACGAATGGCCTTTTCCACGAAGTTCCTTTGACACCTATCCCTGTGTCTGTGCTAATACCCATGGATACCGACTGAGGCTTTGTAAGGTGGAGCCCAGCAGTCCTGCTTCGCAGTGAGCGAACGCTTTCTTAGGTCAGCCGGAGTTTGTATTCGGACTTGCACGACGGCAGCAATGGGTTTCCAAATGAACCACCCATCTGCTCAACTGTCAAACTGGAACATGTTTTTATTGATTCGAAACCAAAGAGTTTTCCAACAGCTGAGTTAAAAGTTTGACTGAAATGAATTTCATTTTAGTGGTAATTTTTCTAAGGGCATTTAAATCAAGCTGGGGTTTTTTTGTGCTTCAGCAAACCTTTAAATCCTAGTTCACAAATGAAGAAGCTCCCTTACAAACTGGAGATGCTTTGGATCTATCACACATAAGGAAAAGATGAATTCTGTGCTCCCTAAACGGGCTAACATTCCATCAGAGCAATGTGTTTCCTAGGGTTATATTTGCATATTAGGGTTTAAGAGGTTTCATGAGTCCCTTTTCTGTCTCAACAGAAAAATTTACTTCCATATCGTGATGGAAATTCTTCATTTTAAATTTACGAAAATTGTATGCTTAGAGCTTTATTTAGCTAAACCGTCCCTCGTATCTAAATGTGAATGTTTCGAGAAATGCTAAGAGGCCTTCCACATCTCCATTCACCCACACCCCACCCTCCCCTCTGCCAGCAGGACCCACTGCTCCGTCCTCTACAGCCAGCTTCTCTGGCGTACTGAGCCCGGGCCCCGCCCGCCGGACCAGGAAATGTCTCCAGCGGTTTCCTCCCTTCAGCAGGAATGATCAATTATTTTGCTCTCCGCTGACTGACTTCCGCTATCACACAAACAAATTTCCATTAAAAAAAAAAAAGTCTTAACCATGTTTCCCTGTCCAATTATTGCCCCGTTTCTCTGCTCCCCTTTTGGGCAAAACTCAGCTGAAATAATAATGACAAAGATCTATGCTTGCCGATTCCAATTCTTTTCTTTCATTCCTACTTGAAATGACTCCAAACAGGCACCCCGAAGTATCTCCTATCCTGGTCCCTCGGGGCCTGCTAGCATTGCTAAGTGTAGAGGTCACTTTTCAGCCCTCATCTTATATGGTCCGTCAGCAGTCTGACCTTGGTGTCCCCCCACAGTTCCTTGAAATAATTCTGTCAGGAAGTATCCGGAACGGCGACCCTTAGCCAGTCCTCCTTCATCTGCTTCCTCCTCCCCCCATCTCACCAACCACTTCCTATTAGAGGGCAAATGAGGGTCGGCCCTCGGACCTCTTCTTTTTCTTTCTGCTCTCGTTCCCTTAGCAACCTTGTCCAGTCTCACAGCTTTAAACATCATCTGCACACTGAGGATTCTCGAAGTTTTATAACCCCAGCCCAGAGGGCTCCCCTGAACTTCAGACTTGTATAGTCAACATCTCCCCTGGGATACCTGACAGCTGAGACCCAGGGTCCTTACAGCTGACCTCCTGATGCTGGCCCACAACCTGCTCTGTTTCCAATTTTGGCCACCTTGATTTATGGCAACTGCACTTTCAAATTCTTCGGTCAAAAACCTCTGTGTCCTCTACAGCCCTGGCTTTTTCTCTCCCCTACCATCCATTACTGCATCTCCTTCAGCACCCGGCCCCTTCCCGCCACCCTGCCGGTGACGTCCCCCAGCTGTTGGTAATAGCCCCCTAGCTGGTCTGCTTGCTTCCCTATAGCCTGTGCCCAACGCAACACATAGAGTGAGCCTTTTAAAACCACAACCCCCTCAAAAGATCCCCATATCACGCAGAGTGAAGGCCACCATATTTTCGGGAGCCGACCTGAGTCCGAACGTTCTCCATCTGCCTCCGCCCTGCCCCGATCGTTTGATTTCCGTCCTCTGATCCAACTTCCGCAGCTCCCTTCCTCTTCCCAGACCACGCGGGCCACCGTCCTACCCCAGGGACTCTGTGCTGGGAGTCCCTCCTGTCTAAACTGCGTTCTCCCCTCATCTTGTCCTGATTTAAAGCCTCGGTGATTTTGTTCCATTGTCATCTCCCTAAAGCTACTCCTCCACACTATTAAAAACTTCAACTCTACTTCCAAGGACTTTCTCCTCACAGCACTTATCCCCTTTAAATCAACTCAACAGTTTACTTGTTCAGTTCATTGTCCACACTGTCCCACTGGAATATAAGCTCAACGAAGGCAGGAATTTGTTACCAGTTATTGTTTTCTGTTGCATATTCTACAGACGGAATAGTGATAGTTGTTCAATATTTGTTAATTTGTAAACCTTGAATAAATTCTGGGTGAAACATATTGAGATAGCATGAATTATGAAGGGATAGGCAAGTAGAACGGCAGAAGACTAATTTCTTGTCCTGTAGTAAGTGAAGAGGCTGGTCCTCTGAAGTCTCTAAAAGAGGCAACTTATAAAGCTATGTAGTGAAATTAGTGTTATGGAGGGAACAAAAATATTTCAGGTTCTCCATGACCTTGATAATGCCTGCCAAAAATGTGCTGAATTCAAGCAACTAGGCGCGAGAAAAGGAAGGTTTCCTCTGATCAGTCTCTTTCTGCCGTGTTTCTGCCCCCGCCCCCACCCCTGTTCTCCTCACTGGTCTCCTCCAAATGCTGGGAGAGTTCAGCACCACGTGGACATATGTCATTTCTAAGCTACGGTCAGAAGATAGAACTGAAGTCCCAATTACAGGACGAAGCCCCAGTGCAATGATGGTTACTAAACCAGCTCCCCTAACAAATCGCTTCATTTGATTGGAGACTGGTTAGGAAGAAAGAAAGACATGATCTTTCAGAGCAAGCAGTCGGAGATTTTCACTTGGTCAATAAAGACTTTGACCAGATTATGGCATGGACAACAATATCTGTCATTGATAGGAGGCTTATCATGGCAGTTGTGTTATATCCGTTATTTCTAATCTTAACAGGAATATTGCAAAAAGGGATAACAATGCCTTATCTCGCAAGGTCAATGAGGCTCCGAAAATGAACTTGCCCTCAAATACTCACAGGCTAAGTAGTGATATTAGGATCCAAATCCCTGTTTGAATACCTGCAGGCCCATTCTGTTGTACAAAACACGAAAGAATGAGTCCTTCACTTTTTTTTTTTTCCTCAAGGAATTCTTTGGGGTAAAAGGAATTACAGTCTCCAACACTAGAATACTAAGGATACGGATATGAACCAAGGAAAGCAATTCCCCACACTGTTTCACTTTCAATTGGACAGAAATTTGAAGCCAAATTAGCATGTTCTGAAAAAATTTTTAGATGCTGTCTAAATGAGCACCGTGGTAAAATGCAGCTTGGGAAACAAGTCGTTCCAGCATTACGTGCTAATTTTTCTCTAAACTAGAGAGAAGGTCAAACTGCAAAGGTTTCTTTAAGTGTAATTAAAAACAAGAGTGCTATTGTTTGGTTGGGGTTTCCTTTATCCCTACACCAAGGAGGAAGAGTCATTTTCACTAGGTATTATGTTTATTCCTAGAGCATTTGAGTTAATAATAGTTTAGCAAAATAAATAATTAATCACGTTAAAAATAAGTAGAACCACAAAGAAAATAAGTAGAACCACAAAGCAAAGGGAGATCCAAAAAAATACTTCCACTTCAGTTACAAAATAGTGCATTTGTGAAGTTTTACACACACACACACACACACACACACAAACGTCGCCATCTGAAAACTGAACTGGTAATTGACAGTTGTGCTTTGTAGTAAGCAATATGGCACCCTGTTTATTTCTGCAATTACGTTAGAACTTTTAAATCACGGCTTCTATTTGCAAGGCCTTAGGACACGGTTAACACTGCCAAGATTATTGAGGGTTCATTGTTTGAAATGTTTTACTTAACTCCAAGTAATTTAATTCAAGTCAATAAATCTCAATGAAGATATATCAAATGGCCTACCCCATGCTTGCTACATACTAGGCAATGGTGGGAGATTTTTTTTTTTTTTTAACAATTGTGTAAGATAGAGTTGTCTCCACATTTAAAAAACCATTAGAAGGCGGGGCAAGAGGGACCAGAAAATAAGACCTAGTCACTCAAAAAAATCAAACAAACAATCTTTGGTGTTAAAAGCAAATAGGATTAACTCGATAATTTTATATATAGACACACTTTTTTTTTTTTTTTGAGAAACACACATAATGTTAAATTCAAATACTAATTTGAACTTCACCCATTTTATACTTTCTGGTAATTTTAAAGGAGTCATTTATAAAAACCAAATGAAACTAAATGTTTCTTAATAATATTCTACTTATATTCAAGAAAGGAAGAAAGGACAACACTTTTATTACAACGTCCCCTGCATACAAGCAGCCCTTTTCTGGAAAGGGTGACAGTTAGCGGCTTAGGCTTGTGGCCGTGCTCAGCTCTGCCATGCGGGTTCCAATAAAACATTAGTTGTGGACCCTGAAATCAAATTTCATATAATTTTCACGCGTCACAAAATATTGTTTTGATTTTTTTAACCATTTAAAATGTAAAACCATACTTAAAAACATGGTATGCAAAAGCAGGCGACTGTCAACCTGATCTAACCTGCTTTTTTTATTTAAATCTCAACATGGCTGTTACGTTTGTATACACACAGACACACTACTCTTCAAAGGTAGTGAAATTGTAACCAATCATTTAGTGCTTATATGCCAGAAATTGTTCAATATACTTATTAATCTCTGCAAGCACATTCAGTTGTCATGCTAACACTATTAGTTAGGAATACTATTACCCGTATTTTATAACGAAGGATGCCAAGGCAGAGAGGCTGACTGACTCGCTCGGGGTAATCCCTTACGAAATGGCCCAACTGGGATCAGCCCCCCGGCCTGGGCTCTTAGCCACCTCCCTCCACAGCAGCGGGCTAGGTTTCCAGCTGCAGAACATGAAACTGTGAACCATTCAAACGTCGTAACATTCATAAGGATGATGTAAACATAAATGCAAGCTGTTCAAAGTTAGATTTTTTTTCCTTTTTTTGCAATTAGAGTATCTGAGATATCAAGTGGTGCATTTTAGGGAAAAGAAGGATATTTGTGACAAAATGTATTGCTGATTCCTCTAAAAAAAAAAAACTAACATGTTTTCCTTGGGATATGAAGTCCGAGAGAGGTTATTCATTTGACATCCTCATGCCAGAAAACCTTCACCGAAAAATGCACCAGGAAATTGAGTATTTATGTTAGTGTGACTCCTCTCTTAAGAGTCACATTGTTTTCTTTCCTATGTAAGAACTGTTCAACTTAAATTATGCACAATGTTTTAATTATTTGTATTTGTTTTTAATGAAGTGTGAAAAAAATGAATAACTCTGGTATTTATTTCCCAAACCCCTTTCCTGGAATTTAGTACATCTCTCAAAAATTGAATTATATATCTATCTGTATATGGACAGAATGGTGGGGGCAAAATTATCAAGTTGGTAATTACATCACCGTTCTTTGGATAATATTATGCAATTTCTTGTGAGATTAATCCATTAAATGAAGTTTAATATAATGAGCTTGAAAGATTAAAGTAGTTTATTTTCCTTAATGTGACTAATTTAAACTATTCATTAGCAGGGATTTGCTCATTATTTTTCAAATCTTCATAATATTTTTATAATGCTGTTATGTTTACACTTTCATAGAATTACACTCATTATATTTTCCATAATTGTCCACATAGTATTTGCATATATACAGTAAATATGTGTGCTTATTTATCATAACTGTTATAAAATGGCCATATTTGTGATTTTTAAGCCCAAGCCTAGTAAGTATATGGCCTTTTTACTTATTCTTTTTGTTATCAAAGCATTTATTATGTACCCATCCAAGGAGACAAAAATGATATACATTATTAAAATTTTTATTGTATTGGAGTAACAGTGGTTAATAAAATTATATAGGTTTCAGGTGTCCGTTTCTATAACACATCATCTGCGCACTGTTCCGCTCGTTCACCACCCAAAGTCTCCTTCCTGCACCAGTTACCCCCCTTTCCCCTCCCCCTCTCCTCTGGTAATCACTATACTGTTGCCTGTGTCTATGAGGTTTGTTTTTTTTTGTTTGTTTTTTGCTTAACCCCTTCACCTTTTTCACCCAGGCTCCCAACACCCTTCCCCCTTGACAGCTCTCAGTCTCAGATTACTTATGTCCTCTGTATCCGTGAATCTGTTTCCATTTTGTTAGTTTATTTTGTTCATTAATTCCACATAAGTGAAATCATATGGTGCTTGTCTTTCTCTCACTGCCTTATCTCACTTAGCATAATATTCTCCAGATCCATCCATACTGTTGCAAAAGATAAGCGTCCCATCTTTTTTTATGACTGAGTAGTATCCCATTGTGTAAATGTATCATAGTTGTTTTTTCCACTCATCTACTGATGGGCACCTGGGCTGCTTCCATATCTTGGCGGTTGTAAGTAAAGTTGCAATGAATATAGGGGTGCGTATGCTCTTTCAAATTAGTGTTTCAGGTTTCCTTAGATATATTTCCAGAAGTAGAATCGTTGGGTCATAAGGCAGTTCCATTGGTTTACCTTTTATCGTATTTATTCAATCTTCCTTCATCTAGGTCTTACAGATAATCATAGGGAAAGGTGAATAAAACAATTCCCAGTAATTTCCATAAGATCTTCCCTAATGGATGACATATCTTCACCTAGAGATTTTCTACTCTCCCATAAATTGATGAGAAAAGCTCCCCCTACCTTTAAATGTTCTTATTTAAGTTCCGGTCAGAGAAAAGAAGGATAATAATGGAATCGTGAACAAAAGCCAGTGCGAGAATGTAGACTAGAATTCTGTCTGAATGCGAAGTTGGAACAAAATAAGTGACAACTTAAAAAATCATATACAGAGCATAACTGGCAGGCAACAGAATAGCAGAGTGACACTGGCAGGGATAGAGTGACCTGGGAACAATTTTTCCTGGGGACACCCAGAGCCAGTGAGCCTCCAGGGTGAGCAATTCCATTCTAATAAAGTACTTTCTCAAGCAGCTACATACATAATCACTCTGCAAGGGAGAGTACGATGCTTAAATAATTTTTTAAAATACTGATGGGTTGTCCAGGGTTGGTTCTCATAATAGCCCTGGCATCCGTCTTGATAACGGACCAGGTAACAGGTGGTATTTTTTGAAGCACAGTCTCAGATTAAACCACTATGCTCAGAGAAGAAACAACTTTATTCCTCTGTTATCATGGACACTGTGAAAACATCTTTGACTTCACGGATTTTAAGTTAATATGATCTCTCTCTACAGTAGTCACCTGGTTATTGAAACACCGAGCCATTAAAATTCTCATTGCTTTTCAGACTATAGCATTTATTGTAAAAGTAACTATAGCTGGGATATAGGAGAGTAGCACCGGGCAGTGTAACACTTAGGGGGTTTATTCCTAATGTTACATTAAGCTAAAAACCGTACCGAGCCGCTTTTCTCCAGGATTTCTACATACGACCTTAACCAAATCTCACTGTTTTCTTTCAGAGGCTCATATTTTAAAATGGGATTGTAGCACATTGTCTGCAGAACCTCATTTTGCACTTAGAAAAAGTTTAGTTTCACCACAAAGTTGAAATTGTATCGGATTGTGCTATGTTACAACCATGCAGTGCCACACTGTACTGCCTTATAAGTTGCATTTCTTCCTTTCACTAATACAGTGGATATTTTCTTGTGTCATTTCTCACGCATTGCAAAATGTATTTAATGGCTGACCTGAATCCCGTCATATGAACACGACCTGCATTTAGATTGCTGACTTTTGTTTTCTCGTAAACTAGAGTGTCTCTCTACAATCCTTTACCACGACCCCCTATGTCTATGATCTCTCCTTCATTCCAGGGCTGGAATTCTGGGAAATGTTTCCCAGAATCCCAGAGAGGTTTCCACACTCGATTCTGCCAATGAGCCATCTCAGCATAATTTAGAAGACGGAGAAAAGAAGTTATTACTCCTGCTGTGTCTGCATGGGCAGGTATCCGCCTGCTGGCTTGAAGCAGCTTTATCCTCCGTAGCAGTTTTCCCTAACTCCCCAATTTGGGGTGCTCTGAAACAAGCGAGAATTTATTTCACCTTCGATCCCCCAGATGTTGCAAAGATTCTGTAAATCTCTGATTCTCTGCATTGTTTTTCATTCTGTTTAACACACCTAGAAGGGCTTCCGGTCTTCTGACAGAATCGATTCATGACTAAAATAGTCATAAAGTAACCTACCCTAAGTTGTGTTTTGTTATTATTCATGGGATACGTTACAAAAATGACTGGGTGTTTGTTTTGCCAAAAAAAAGGCTCTGGGAAATGTGTGCTGGCTTCATTAGCTTCACAATGTATGAAAGCAGTCCTGCTTGCCTCAGCGGTGGTGTGTACGGTTGTCATCGAAACGCCTCTGCTAGCTTAATATGCAAAAGCAATGTAACTTGCTTGTGCATTTGTTTCTGATTGGAGAGATCAACAGTATTTTCTTTGGCAATTACTTGTAAAATTGTTCTTGAATTGCTTAGTTTTAACATTTTCCATTATTCCCAATCAGGTTTTTATTTTAGAACAGTTTTAGTTCTTATTATTAACATCTTACATCAGTATGGCACATTTTACAGTAAGTGAACTGATATGATATATTACCTATAAAATCATAAATATAAATCCTTGCCACTAGGGGCATAACTCTGAATTGAGAAACTCTAATTGTGGCTTCTTAAAAAATCTTAAGATATGAAATCAATTTTTAAAACATGTATGTTCATTGATTGTTCTTCTTAGGACTTCTGTTTGTTCCTTATAAAGTTCCTCGACCTGAGACCCAACAAATATTTATTTGGATAAGTTTATTTCCTAGTTTCTTTATACATTCACTTTTAATCTATTTGGTATATATTTTGGAAGGCTGAATAAAGCATCTAAATTTAGCTTCCCCTTCATAATAATAAGAGACATTTTCCAGGATGGTATCCTGAATAATTAATTTTGTTCCATTTGATTTAAGTGCAACATTTATATAAACATATTTTGGATTCTAACTGTTCCAGTGATAACTTTCTATTTTTATTTCAAATCCCTACTGTTATATTTACTGTACACTTAAATAGGCTTTGATGGATATTGGTGTAAGATGGTTTCTTATTTTCTGTCTTTCAGAACAATCTTGATCAGCTTGACCACTATTCTTCCAGATTAACTACAGAATCACTTTGGCTGCAAAAAATCTTTTTGAAATATTTATTATAATTAAATTAAACAAAATTATTTCACAGAAAGTTAAGAGCCTTATATCATACACCTCTATGGCACAACTTCTTAATTTTTAAGCCATGTCCTGTGTCCTTCAGGAAAAGCAAGTCTTATCAATATAGTCTCATATCTGCCTCCTGTCTCAGTTATTCTTATGTTTAGTTCATCATGTTGCGTTGTCACGAATGATCCTTTGTGGCTTTTTATTCTTGCGGGTAACAATTAGTGGTAGAGATTAGTATGTAAGCTCGTATAACATTGCAACTAGTGATTTTATATATATATACACACACTGTTTATGTGTGGGTGTGTGTGCATACATATATATACACACACACATATATATATATATAATAGTCCCCCCTTGTCTACAGTTTTGTTTTCTGCGGTTTCAGTTACCTTCAGTCAACCAAGGTCCAAAAATACTCGATGGAAAATTCCAGAAATAAACAATGCATAAATAAGCTTTACATTCCGCACTGTTCAGAAGGGCGTGATGACAGCTCGCATGCCCAGCTCCTCCCACATGCAGGTCTCATCGTAGCCACGGAACCCCCAGGCTGCCTGCTGCCCCACAGTGCTTGAGTTCAAGTCACCCTCATTTAACTTAACAGTGGCCCCTGACGAGAAAGAGTAGTGATGCTGGCAATTTGGACACACCACAGAGAGGCCATAAAGCTTATGTCTGTATAAGAAAAACACAGTGAATATACATATGGTTTGGTACTATCTGCTGTTTCAGGCATCCCTCTGGGGGCCTAAAGACGTGTCACCCTCCAAGGACAAGGGGGCTACTCTCCTGAGGCTGAGCGTGATAAAAATCGAGGGTCTGTGAAAGGACTCAAAGGGGCTGTTGGGGAAGAAAAAAGGCCGACCTGCAAAACACGGTTCCACATCCTGGCTCATGACAGACGCGATGTTAGTGTCGGCTTTATTCTTACTGAATGTAAATATCCCTTTGGAAAATCGGGCTGCAAGCCAGCCGTTTCAACCTTTTAAATCCATCTTACTTCCCTAAAACACATAAATATCAAAACGCGAACATATACCTCCGCTGATAATGCCCGAATCATGTAATGCAACATATTTCGGCTATTCGAGAGTTGTTGGAGCCTGATATTTTATTTATTTACCAAAAAACATGAAATTTTTAAGCTTCCCCCTGCTGACTACTGACATGGAACTGTATTATGTTACTGGGTGTGCTTTACTGAAAATCCCATTTTAACCCCACGCCCACAGGTCCCCACACACACCTTCCCGACCATCAGGGGATGTGCCTATGGGAAGACTGTCTCCACGGGTGTGTGGCATGGCTGTCCGTCCTGTGGGCAGAGCCCTGACCACCCTTTGGGCTTGGTTTTCCAGTAAACAGCCGTGGAGGGCGGGCTGTGGCGTCCACCTAGGCAGAGTGCATGCGTGTCTGCGGTCACTATAGCCAAGGTTATGTTCCCTCTGGGCAGAGGTGGGTCAGGTTTTCTGTCCTTCCTAAAAGACTGGGGTTTCCTAAGCTGGGGCTTCCTCAACTAACATGCACCCCACTGTGACGCCAGTCATCCCCTGGCCCTCGGGGCACCTCCCTGAGGGACTGATGGCTCATGGAACCTGAGGCCACTGCTGGGAGTTACGGTCCTTTGTCTTCGACTGGAAAGCCACATCTTCTGCCATCAGCCAGCACCCATGCGACGGTGGCAGGCCACCCTGTGAGTGTGTGAGCTGGGTCCAATACCAGTCCCCTCTAGGTTCCTGACACAGACTATAAATCTGAGCTTTCATTTAAATCCTGTTTTCTACTTTCTTCTTGAGAGCTCGCATGGCTGCGGGAACACAGTGGAAGGAGTAGGGGGTGAAATAGAACAAAGATGCCAGAGGGGGAGGAAAAAGGGACACACGAAGTGGCGGGAACGGGCTCTAGGGGGAGAGAGGAAGGTGGTCCCCCACACGAGCCCCATCTGCTTCACAGTGTTCCCCGGGGCCTGGCCTGCTGTCACCCCACAATCCTTGCGGCGCTGCTCTCCCGAGTGTGCTTGAGGGTGATTAACTCACTCGCGGGCACCAGCCCTCTCTGTGGGCACTTGTTTACATTAATTCTCACACAAACCCACTCCTTCACATTAAAATGAGACAACTACCTGTTAAATAAGGCCAGATTTTCTGAGACACTGAAACAGATTTTTTTTTTTTTAAGAAGGAGAATTTGGATCTATTTTCTAACTTCTCAAAAGTAGTCCATCTTTCCTAGACCTCAACAGACTCTTGGCTTCCCTCAAGGAAGTGCCGGAGTGACTGTAACAGACACACTTCATTTCTCTGAAGAATCTGAGCGCTCACCCACAATCTCCAAGGAACTCATTTAGCTAGCAGTGGAAACAACAACAACAACAAAAATCTAACAGGATCTTGAAAAAAAATACTCTAGTCATTAAAAAAAAAAACACAAAAAAACTTCAGAAATGGCTCTAACTAAAGAAAAAGTACATAATGTACAAAATGATCCACTGAAAAATCAGCAGGAGATAGTTATATGTTTGAATAATTACTAAAGGAGTTTGAAAGAGTATACTACTTTAGCTTTCATAGTGTACCACCTGAAAATGAAAGTTCTGCATTTCTTAATGGCTACATTTGAGTTGAATTTATTTTCTTGGGGCTACATGCTGTGGCATCTTAATACTCTGAATTACAGAGATGAACAGCGCTTATTCGGTGAGGAAAACTTGTATGTGACCTCACCTCATGGCATGACGCCAAACCTTGATCAGTTAGCCAGTGGGCAATACTCCAGACCACTGATCCTTCTGCTTGAGTTCTGGCTCTCTTCTGGTCCACCAGTACAGTTCACTCATTCTTCATGTCGACTTAACCCTTCCAAACCTGTATTACTGTGATTTTTTGTTACAATAAGGCGGTCGGGGTGAATCTGCAGGAGTCTCTCCTCGATGAATGAGGGTGGCTCAGGGTCTTAAGCTCATTTTTCGCTGGACGCTACCACACATGTGTGCGCACCGCAGGGCACTGATAGCATCTGAGTCAGCGTCCGGAATGTAAACTTAAAATTTGTTTATTAAGCAACAGAACAGCGGGAATGGTGAAATCCCCAATCTGCAATATATCTTTGTCTCTAAAAAACAAAAACAAAAACTTCAACGATGGACCCAGAAACTTAGTATACTGTTTTATTTGTGGCTGTTGTCGTTAGGCCTTGTTTTACCCACACTTTTTTTTTTTTTAGGTAGTGTTAAAGTAGTTTATACACTCCATTTTATGAATAGATTATAAAACATAATATATTAAATGCAAAACAGATTATAAAATATCTTTTATGTATAGGTTTTAAAAATAAACTTTTCTATTTACCTTTCAGTCGTCATGATTAACTTTATAAAGGTATTTTAAAAGAGTATTTTTTCAAATATTTAGGCGTAACACACTCTATTTTCCAACATCTGAGGTAGCTTTTGCGTAAGTCTTTTGAAACAAAAAAAAAATTTTAAGTCTTCAAAGAATTCGAAGTTTAGAGCTCAAACTGTTTTTGACCATTTTAAAGAAAAGAAACAAAAGTGACTGAAAGAAGGATGCGTTACCTTAAGAATTCAGAAACGACACGCATTTGAGAACCCTCCTTTAGAAGCAGGCGTGGCGGCGTTCAGGACAAGGTTCTCCCAGCCTGCCACGCTCCGTTTCAGCGCTCGGGGAACGGGGCAAACCGCGGGCGCTACAAACTCCGCGACCGCCGCCGGCTTCCTCCGCCCTGTGGGGAACCGCCGCATACGCCAGCGGTTCCATGAAAAATCCTTCCACTGGTTACCGGGAGCAGTTTAGGGGAGGGCGCACTGCCTGCTCCCTAGCTGTTTCTTCACTCGTCTGTCTCTGTACGGCGGTGACACTGGCCACGAGGAGTCCCCGACCCCGACAAATCATGAGATGAGCCCTGAGTCATACACTCTGCAAAGTCTGGACCCTCCGGGCAGCGCCGTCCGGCCTACTTCCAGCCACACACGCTCTGCGTTGCTGGGTCGCGTCGCTCCCTCCTGTCATTTGTGAATCTGCGGGCAAGTGACAGTGGAAGTTGCCTTCGCTGGTAGCAGTAGGGATGGCAGGTTCCAGGTGACCGATTCCCAAGTGGACATGAAAGACGGCAAGGTGCTGAAATGGGTTCCATCCCTTTGTATTCAGGCGGAGGCACATTCTTGCACTCTCCGCTCTAACCAGAGATCTAGATTGACGGTCGCCTTGCGTTTAACGCAGCGTCCCCTCATCGTCAGGGGGCAAATGCTCTCTAGCATGTGAATTCATCCTCCCCACAGGTCTGTGGTACAGGGGGAGAGCCTCTGCTGTTGTTTTTAGGTTTCCTTACAAAAGCAGAACAAGAAAACAGGAGCCTGGCTAACATTTCGCTTTTAGCCGAGGTGGTGCGCGCTTGCTGGGCCGGCCTGATGCCGCCTACGGGAGAACTGCCTGCAGCCGAGCTGTTCTCCCCGGAGTTGGCAGCCCTCATTTAAAATACGAGAGAGAGAAAATGAGTGTGTTCGCTCGCCTGGGTCTGCATAACAAAGTCCCATAGGCTGGGTGGCTTCAACCAGAATTTATCTTCTCGCTATTCTTGAGGCAAGAAGTCTGAGACAAAGGTTTCCTTCAGCTTGTTGGTGACTCCTGAGGTGTCTTGACTTGGGTTGCACACCGCTGCCTTCTCCTCCTCTTTTTTTTTTCTTTTTTTCTTTCAAGGAAGAGCTGCAGTCTTATCAGAGTAGGGCCCGCCCACATGACCTCATTTCTCTTAGCTACATCATTAAAGACCCTGCTTCCAAGTACAGCCACATTCTTCTGCACTTGGGCGTTAGGACCTCAACATCTCTCCAATATCCTTTTGTGCTGATACAATTCCCCCCATTGCGGTTCAAATCCAGACACCTGGCTCTTCTTAAAACAGCAGAACGCAAGGGGGTGCTGGGCAGGTGTCACTCCCACATTTTAAGTTCATTCTGCACACTGTTAGCAACCGGATCTTTCCAAATCTCATTCTTTTGCTTGACAGTGTTCCCCGCCTTCTAGAAAGATTCTGCTTCCTCAGCAGGGTGTGACGGCCCTGTGGTCTTCCCTCCACCCACCTCTCCACGCACCCCTCCCTCAGCCAGGACCGACCTGAAGTTCCTCGTGCGCCACGCCTCCGCTGGCCCCTTCCCTCTGCACCACTGTTCCTTTGCCTGGGATGCCCTTCCCCACGTCCCCTTCCTGCAATTTGTCTCCTGGCTGACTCTTGTTGCTCCATCAAAACTCGCACCTCACCCCCCCACGGGCCACACACCCTGCAGTCCCCGAGGTCCGTCTGCTTCCTGGGCAGCTCTGCAGCACGGCACTCGCGGAGATGGACGGAAAGCGTGCTGCTTTGTCTGTCTCTCCCCAGAACGGGACTCCCTGTGGATCGCGCTTTTCCTCCCTCTGTGCCCAGAGCCAACCCTGCTGCCCCCAGAAAGCCGGGGCCCAGCAAGCAGTTTTTAAATGAACTAATAAATACATGAATAGACGAGTCTCCCCAACAACTCTTCCCAGCAGACGTTATGAGCGCTTGCTCTACGGGAACAGACAGACCTTGGTCTCAAGTCCAGCTGTCTGTCCACTGGTGGCTGTATGAACTCGGACAGGCTCCTTAATATCTCTATGCTTTGATTTCCTTGTCTCAAAAACTGGAATTAAACATACTTCACCAGATTTATGCAAGGTTTTAAAGAAAAAAAGACACATAACTATTCTTGTATATTGTACGTCATCACCACCGCCGCCACCGTCAGGACAACAATGTTATTATTGTCAAGGAAGGAGCCAGGTTCTCTCCACACAGGCCGTCCAGCTACCAGACTGGTCACAGTGCTTTTCCGAGACATCTGACGATATGATTGGTACCCTGAGAAAATACCAGCCCTGTTTACCAAATAATCCTTCTCTAGTCCCGAGTTAAGACCAGTGAGATGCGCCCACTTAGGTCGAACAGAGCTACAAAGAAGAACCGAGCCCTTGGCAAATCACTCCTCTGTCCTCGGCTGCCGTTAGCCCTGTAATTATTTGGCAGCCCTGCAATCAACTCAAACGTGTAATTCCTCAGAATGCAACGTGACACTGATTATAACCAGCACGTTGAAAAGCAAATAGGATATGAGAAAGAGGAGAGACCAAGCGCTCTGAGAAACCTGACAGGTAAAGGGAAAGGGAGGCCCAGGCTACAGTGTGGTCCTTCGGAGACGGACTACACTAGCGCTGCGGTGCTCCCACGTTAGCCAGCTGCGCACCCTCGTTGGGGGCTGGTCAAAACACAGGTCCCTGGGCTCTGGCCTGGGGCTTCTGGTTCGGCAGGCTGGGAGGGAGCCCAGGGAACCGGTGTTTGCACCAAGTTCTCAGGTAATGTGACGCTGCTGGTCTCGGAGGGGACCGCCTCCGAGAACCGCTAGGCTAGGGTGCGGAAAGGAGAGAGGTGAGCCTTTTAGGGGGCGGAGGACCGACCAATCCCCGAGCAAGGTTTCTAGGACAAGGAGTAAGAGACAAAGAGAAGGAGTCATCTTGAAAAAGACAAGGCCATCTCTTCCTGGGAGCCTAGAGGAACAGAGCCAGGAACCGAGAGCTGAGCTGAGGTTTCGTGAGAAGGGAGAGGGGTACGTGACGGGGCACTGCGGGGAGCTGGAACGCAAAACCGGGGATGGATCTTTCTGTGCTTTGGAGAGCTTAGAGAATGTCACTGAGCTAAAAGTATGTATTCTCTTCTTATTATTAAACACTTATTTCCTGCCTAATAAGAGACAACTCTTCAGGAATTGTGAGTCATTTGCAGATCATTTTTGTACCTTGTAATCACATTTAGACCTGAAACAACTCATATGCCCCATTCCCCCAAAACGCTGGCACGCATTTTCCTCAGTTTAACTTACTAATAGGCAAGAACGGGATCTTGCCTATTAAAATTGTTTTGTTTTTCTAAGAGGAGGCTGCCCGCATGCTTGTTATCTTGTTTACGTTTTTCCGCATCTGCGGCAGGGTTGTTCGGCGGGGTTAGGAAGTCTGCAGCATCCGGCACATTCTGAATTCCTGAAGGGCTTGGAGACGTGAGGCTCTTTTGAAAAAGCTGGCTAGGAATATAAGGGCAAAAAACAAAACGAAATAAAGAAGAAATAGAAAGCCTAGAGTTAACTGGGTTGTTCTCTTTCCCTCCAGAAAGAGTATTTTTCACTGTCTTATATATAAATGTCTTCTGTACAGTACACCAGGCAGCCTCCAGGATACCAGGCTGTTAGG